>PVKH010000823.1:0-34175 GCA_004027955.1 Chaetophractus vellerosus | reverse complement strand
CATGGTCCATTCTCAGGCTGTCTTACTTGATCAATAGCATTTGACATAATTGATTATTCTCTTCTCCTTGAAAGTTCTCCTTCATGTGATTTCCTGGTTGTCCTGGAACCTTTCTGATCACTCCTTCTCAGTTCCCTTTGCTGGGTCTTTCTCTTTTTCTGAACCTCTTAATGTTGGTATATCCCATGACTCAGTCCTTGGTCTGTTTCTCATCTATATCCCCTTGCTTTGGCCATGATCTCTTTTAGTCTCATGGCTTTAAATGTTTATCATCTCTATGGCAAAAGCTCCCAAATTTATATCTCCCCAGTCAAAATCTCTCTCCCAAATTTTAAACATTATTATCTTTCTACTTGATCCCTCCACTGGATATTAATAGATATCTCAAACTCAAAATATACATGACTAAATTCCTGATTTGTCCCTTCAAACCTACTCCATGTTAGCCCTTCCCATCTCAGTTGATAGCAACTCCATTTTTCTAGTTGTTCAGGCCAAAAGTCAGACATTTCTGATTCCTGTCTTTCTCTTATATGACACATCCAATATATCAGAAATATTTTTTTTTGGATATATCTTAAAAAGGCATCCCAAATCCAACCATTTCTCAATATTTCCACTTAAATCAATCCAGTCTGAGCCATCACCATATCCTAAAAGCTCCTAACAACTCTTCTTGTTAGACTTCTTGCTTCCTACAGTCTATTCTCTACAGAAGTCAAGAGTGATAATGCTATTTCTCTGCTCATTGTCTTCTAATCGCTCTCCTTTTCACTCAAAGTAATAGACAAAGTCCTTAAAAGGCTCTACAATGCCCCACATGATCTGGTCTCCTCCCACCCCCATACTTCTCTGACTACCCTGGCTGTGCTTGTTCTCAAAATGCTAGGCATACTCCTATCTTAAGAGTCCCTGCATTGGACTTCCCTCTGTTTGGAAGTACAGATATCCAGATGGCAAATTCCTACCTTCGTCAATTTTTTGCTCAAATATCACCCCCTCAACACAGCTTATCACTATCACTCTATTTAAAATTGCAATCTCCCACATCACTGCTCTTACAACCTCCCACATCTTAACCCCCAACTGTACTTACTCATTTTTCCAAAACACTTCTCACTCTCTAAAATAGTTTATAATTTCTTAGTTACACCCCCAGAATGAAAGTCTCAGGAGATCAGGTGTATCTGTGTAATCTCTTTTATTCACTAACATATCCTAAGAACCTAATAAAGTACCTAGCACATTAGGAGATGTTTAATAAGTATTTCTTGAATAAATCTACTGAATAGATGGAACTTAGGGCATTTTAGGGCATTGGAATTTTTCTGCATGATCCTGCAAAAATGGATACAGGCCATTTTAAATTTAAATTTAAATTTTGTCAAAACCTATAAAAGTGTATGGTACAAAATGTTAGCCATAATGTTGACCATGGCTAGTAGCAATGCTTCAATATTTGTACATCAATTTTAACAAATGTACCATCCACATATAAAATGCTAATAGAGGAGAATGGGAGAGGGGGAGGGCATTGGGTATATGGGAGTCCCCTATATTTTCTATGTGACTTTTCTGTAGCTTAAAGCTTCTTTAAAGATAAAGAAAAAAAAAGACACTGGAGGAACATATGGAAGAAATTGTCACTGTACATAAAAGACAAAATATCTTACAATGAAGAAAGAGAGTGAATAAAAAATTTAATTTTGTATTTTATTTGTTATTTTTCTTCTTATTTTTATTTTATTGTTAATTTTATTTGGTTATTTTTTGGCTTTGTTTTGAGGGAGATTTTGGATTGCCAAATGGTCACAACTGTGGCAGGGGACATTCACTGGTGTGGGGTTTCAGTGATGGGGGGATGTGTGGGGAGGAGTGTGCCTGGGGCATGCCTTTATGGAATATGAATGTGTTCAAGTGGTCATGGGATGCTGTCTTGGTGGGTGCAGATCCACACAATAGCTGAAAGAATACTGAATTCCCATCCTGGGAAGACCTGCTACATTCTCTACTAGAGCAGCAAGAATCCCTCCAGTACATGGGCAGTGCCTAGTGAAGGAGGATAGACCATTGATTTTGATGATTGTACTAATGAACCTTTTCTTGTGAAATTGAAACTTAGCCTAATATTATACATTGCCTAAGAGTTACCTCCTGAAAATCTCCTTGTTGCTCAAATGTGGCCTCTCTCTAAGCCAAACTCAGCATACAAACACACTACCTTCCCCACAGAGTGGGGCATGGCTGCCAGGGATAAGCCTCCCTGACATGGAGGGATTATTACCAAGTGCTGACTAGCCATGCATCTGGAAAAAGACCTTGACCAAAAGGGGGACATACTAAATACAAATGAGATATTATGGCTAAGAAATTTCAGAGTGAGTCAGGAGATCATTCCAGAGGTTATGCTTATGCATGTCTCAGCAGAAACTCCTTGACTACCATAATAAACAGTGGGGCTCCTGAGGGCTCTAGAGATATCTAGACCTTATAAGCAGAGTAGACAATCTCAGGAATTTGGCACCCTGTCGGTGGGCCTTACTTTGGAATATATGCTCCCAAATGTAACAGAGTTAGACTCATTTACAATTTCCCTACACATGGCTCTTCTGCCCCTTTTATTTGAACCTATTATTAGTACTATACTTGTTAATTATATGTCCAAGAGACTTAAATCTTCAGTCTGTTGATATGCTGGTTGAGCCCTGAATCTCAGCAGAGTTGCACACCTACTTTCCAGTTCATTGGATTCGCCCAGGACAACTAACAAAAGAATGATGATGGACATCACCCATCTCAAAAAACAGAGAGTATCTACAACTGCAAGCAAGACAATTCCATCCATCTGCTCCATGGGATCTAAGTCCCCTCTCATTCAGAAACAGGGTGGGCATCACTATCCCAAAATCCTCAAGATTCAGGAATGAACAAACATAAGGGGGCGTATGCAATTATGGACTAAAGTCTACTTATTAAACTAGCAATGGAAGAACATGTATCATTGATATAAAGGCAGTGGCCACCAGAGTTTCTGAGGGGAAGAAGAGGGAAGAATAGGTGTAACATGGAGGCATTTTTGGGACATTGGAATTGTCCTGCATGACATTGCAATGACAGATACAGGCCATTATACATTTTGTCAAAATCTATAAAACTGTGCAGGGCAAAATGTAAACTATAGTCCATAGTCCATAGGAATGCTTCAATATCTGCCCATCAATTGCAATAAATGTACCACACTAATGAAAGATATTGTTGGTGTGGGAAAATGTTCAAGGAGGAGAGGGTGGGGTATATGGGAATCTTCTATATTTTTGACGTAACATTTATGTAATCTAAAGCTTCATTAAAATTTTTTAAATTATAAAAAGAAACAATATACAAAATTTTAAAAACCTGTACATAAATTGGGACTTCAAATTTTACTTTTATTTCCTATGACCATAAGACTCTGTTATGGATTCAATCATGTGCCCCACAAAGACATATTCAAGTCCTAACCCCCAGTCTTATGCATGTGAACTCATTTGTAAACAGGATCTTTGAAGATTCTATTAGTAAAGATAAGATAAAACTTTAATACAATGTGACATTATAAGTAGAGGAAATTTGGACACAGTAGCAGGAGGAGAGAGATGGCCAGGTGATAGAGATAAAGATTGAATTATGGATTGACAGCAAGTCACTACTGGAATGCTACAGACTTCAGAGAAAGCATCATCCTGCCAACACTTTTATTTTGGACTTCTAGCTTCCAGAAGTGTGAGACAATAAGTTCCTGTCAGTTAAGCCAAACTCTGAGGTATTTGTTATAGTAGTCCTGGCAAACCAAGGCTCTAAGTATTAATTATTTTCTTCTGGATTGGGTTACCATCATAATTATTATTAGTATGTAATTAATCAAATAACAGAAAAATATTTAAAATTTTGATTATTATTAAACAAATAAGTAAAATTTTACTGGTAAAGCACTTTAATAGGAATATCATGAAGAAAATTTTTCCTCTTCATTTAATGGGAAAAAAAGGTACACACTGCTATAAACTAATTAGTAAGGAGTTGTCATTTTATATCATATTTTGTTAAAAGGAGGAAGAAAAAATTTTGTTAGATTAAATTGGGTGAGAATTGATTATAATCAAAATAAATAACTCATTTATTTAATTAAATAGGTTTTAAATACTTTGCTAAATACCACCAAATATAAAAGAAATTAGGTGAAGGTTTTATCAATGAGTTTTAGCTAACATGCCTTGAAAAATTAGGTATTACCAAAAAATATTCCAGATGTATTTTAAAAAGTCAACACCGTAAATTTTACTGCTTTGGCTATTCAAAGAAGCTTTGCTCTATGAGTTTGCTTATTCAAATTATTTCATATCAGTGAGATTATATAATATTCATCCTTTTGAGTCTGTCTTATTTCACTCAAATTGATGTCTTCAGGGTTCATCCATGTTGTTGCATGTATCAAAACTTCATTCTTTTTATGGCTGAATAATATTCCACTGTATATACATATGCCACATTTTGTTTATCCATTCATCAGCTGATAGGCACTTTGGTTACTTCCATCATCTGGCAATTATGAATAATACCGCTATGAACATCGGTGTGCAAATATCTGTTTCAGTCCTTGCTTTCAATTCTTTTGGGTATATACCTAGTAGTGGGATTGTGGGGTCATATGGCAATTCTATATTTGACTTTCTGAGGAACTGCCAAACAGTCTTCCACACTGGCTGCACCATTTTACATTGCCACCAACAATGAATAAGTGCTCTTATTTCACTGTGTCCTCTCCAACACTTTTCCATTTTTTAAAATAGCAGCCATTCTAATGGGTGTGAAATGGTATCTCATTGTGGTTTTGATGGCTAATGATGTTAAGCATATTTTCATGTGCTTTATGGACATTTGTACATCTTGTTTGGAGAAATGTCTATTCAAGTCTTTTGCCCATTTTTAATTTGGTTGTTTGTCTTTTTATTGTTGAGTTGTAGGATTTCTTTAAATATTCTAGATATAAGATATGGGGTTTCCAAATATTTTCTCCCATTTTGTAGGGTGTCATTTTACTTTCATGATAAAGCCCTTTGAGGAACAAAGGTTTTTAATTTTGATGAGGTCCCATTTATCTATTTTTCTTTTGTTGCTTATGCTTTGGTGTAAAGTCTTAGAAACCACTGCCTAATACCAGATCCTGAAGATACTTCCCTAAATTTTCTTCTAAGAGTTTAATAGTTCTGGCTCTTATATTTAGGACTTTGATCCATTTTGAGTTGATTTTTGTATATGGTGTGAGGTAAAGGTCCTTCTTTTTTTTTTTTTTTTTGGCAAAGGAGAATCAGATTTCCCAGCATCATTTGTTGAAGAGACTATTCTATCCTATTTGACTGGTCTTTGCCCCCTGGTCAAAAATCAGTTGGCCATAAATGTGAAGGTTGATTTCTGAGCTCTCAATTCTATTCTATTATTCTAACTGTCTGTCCTTGTGCCAGGACCATGCTGTATCTGTAGCTTTATAATAAGTTGTAAGATCTGGAAGTGTGAGACCTCCAAATCCATTCATCTTTTTCAAGGTGGCTTTGGTATTTGGGGCTCCTTACCCTTCCATATAAATTTGATGATTGGCTTTTCCATTTCTGCAAGGAAGGTTGTGGATTTTTAATTGGGATTTCATTGAATCTATAAAATATTTTGGGTAAAATTGACATCTTAACAACATTTAGTCTTCAATGCATGAACAAAGAAAGTCCTTTCATTTATTTAGGTCTTCTTTGGCTTCTTTTATCAATATTTTATAGTTTTCTGTGTACATGTCCTTTACATCCTTGTTTAGACATATTCCTAGATATTTGATTCTTCTATTTGTTTTTGTGAATGGAATTTTTATCTAGATTTCTTCTTCCAATTGTTCATTGCTTGTGTATAGAAACATTCCTGATTTTTCAAGATTTTATCTTATACCCTGCCACTTTGCTGAATTCATTTATTAGCTCTAAGAGCTTTGCTAGAATATAGGCTACCAGGGGACAGGGTGAGGATAGGGAATAGAAAATTAAGTCTTAAAATGTACAGAATTTCTACTTGGAACTATGGAAATGTTTTGGTAATGAATGATGATGATGGTAGCACAAAATTGTGAACATAATTAATAGCACTGAAATATATATATCTGAATGTGGCTAAATGGGTAAATGTTAGGTTTTATATATGGTAATCAAATAAAATTTTTTTAAAATTCCATGCATCTACACTATGCAGTGAACCCTAAGTTAAACTCTGGACTATAGTTATTAGTACAATGATAAAATATGCTTTCATCAATTGTAACAAATATACTACACAAATGCAATGTGTTAATAATAGGACGGTGTGACAGTTTGAGATTATTTTATGAATCCCAAAAAGAGAAAAGATTATGTTTGTAAATTAATCTGTTCCTTTGGGTGTGATACCCTTTGATTGTATTAAATTCAGTGAGGGCCTCTGGATTAAGTTTATTTGATAAAATTAATCTAGGGCATCTGATTGGGCTACATCAGTAAGGCATAATTTAGGTTGAGTCTCGCCCGCTTGGTGGGCTGATATAAATGGACATTCACTCAAAAAAAAGACACATCGGAAGAGAGAGAGAGCTCTGTCATTTTTGATCCGGGGGCCCTGGGGAGAGATGAGCCATTTGCCTGATAGTTTGCAGCTGATATAGGAAGACTTGAGAGACAAGCCCTATGCCAGCCTACAGGTGAGATCGGGAAGAAGCTGGTCCATAGAGGGAGGAAGAAGAAGCCAGGAAGGAGAGACCAGGCAGAGATCAGTGACCATCTTGCCTCAACACATGGCAACTGACTTTGGTGAGAAAGCAACATTGGGTTGGATTCTTTAGGGCCTTGTAACTGTAAGCCTTTACCCCAAATAAATACCCTTTATAAAAGCCAACAGATTTCTAGTACTTTGCATCAGCACCCCTTCAGCAGACTAATACAAGTGGTATAGGGAATCCTGTATCTTATGCATGATTTTTTGTAAGCCTAAATTCTTCTAATAATATATATATTCTTTGCTCTCTTGCTTTCCAGCTAATAATATGCCATAGGGATGAGTAATGAGAATATCTAGAAAGAATTACTTAGTTCAAATGTAGACAAGAACTGTTTTTAGCAGTCAATATTTCTTCTTAATAATGCTCTCTTTGCTTCACTCTCAAAGTATTTTTCTTATAAACATATATTCATTGACAGTAGCTAAGGACATGGAAAATGCAGTCTATAAAATAAAATTGTTATGACTCCTACCACTTCATTCTATCATATACCTGAATTCAAAACATCCCAACATGGACCCAAATACCATATTTCTATTCCATCTTTCACCATTAACATAAATAGAAAAAACAGAAATTCCCCATGGTTTGCGCTTACTTGATTTATCATTAAGGAATGCCTCCCCTTTTTGTTGAGCCCAGAGTGTGTACCATTTGAGAGGGTTTATTTTATAAAGTGAGAAAGATTTAAAAAAAACTAAGGTGAGCTCTCAGTCAAATTAATTTTTGGAAAGAGTTCAAAGTAGATATTGATTCCTTTTAAATGATCCACATTTTTGTGTCCCCAAGAAAGTCTTCACATCCCTTGGATGTAGCCTATCCCAGTTTGAAGATTATTGGTATAGCACATTTCTCTCCTGTGATATAATGTACACCATTGTGGTTATCTGACAACCATATATTAAATCACTGAAATTTTTGATAGTAAGACCCAGTTCAGTTGCTCTCCCTGATTAAATTCTTAGCTATGATCCTATCATAATGCCACATAACAATTCTATTCCCTAGGGTTCTGCTTCCATTTAGCTTTTATGTAGATATACTTAGTGAATTGTCCACTTTGAGAAGGAAGTTGTGGCTCTTTGAGTCAAATATTTGATTATGAAGCTAAGGAGAAAAAGCCTTTCAGTGTAGCAGTTTGGCATTATTTATGAATTCCAAAAACAGATATTGGATTATGTTTGTGAACTGGTCTTTTTCTCTGGGCATATTAGATTATACTGGATTCAGAGGTTTACTTGATTAAATTATGATTAAGGTTTTGGTGGGTGGGGACTCACAGAGAAAATTACATGGCAGAGAAGAGAGTTGGAGTTTTTGAGCTAGAGCCTGGGAAGTAAGCTCACAGAGGAGCAGAGCAGCTGAGCCTGGAGAGAGACAAGCCCTGGGAAGAGAGGAACCCAGGAAACCTGAACCCTCGCAGATGTCAGCAGCTATCTTGCTCCAACATGTGGCAATAGACTTTGGTAAGGGAACTAAGTTACGCTTTATGGCCTGGTAACTGTAAGCTTCTGTCCCAAATAAATACCCCTTATAAAAGCCAACAGATTTCTGATGTTTTGCATCAGCACCCCTTTGCCTGACTAATACACTCAGTTATGCTCCAGAAATGGTGTCAAGGAGTGCAACTTCATAATTGCAATTCTTGAATATTCTCCAGTTCTCTAAAATTAACTTTTCAGAGAGCTATCACTCATTCATTTTATAATAAGTAATAAGAACATTATGTTATATTTTGATTTCTCACTAGACTTACTGGAATGTTTAAATAGCTACCTTTAGGTATTTTAGTGCTCTTTTGTACCTCCATTGGATTGTAATAGAAATTAATATGGATTGAGTACCAATGGATATTAGATATTGTAAAGAAAGAAAGGTAAGGGGCCAAAAAATACAATCAACAAAACAACAGATTAGGAACAGTGTCTGCCTATCTTCTTCCCAATCTCAATGAAATTAATCAAGGAAGTTTTAAAAAGAATTAAATTTACATTGTTACTTAAAGCTAAGGGAAGAATGTGAGATGCCACAAAAACTGAAATGCATTTTAATAGGCTTTTAAACTAAAGAAAGACACTCAAAGAAGCTTGCCATTCATTTCAATAAGAAAACAGCATTGCCTTTTGAGAATAAAGGAGAGGAGAATCTGAACCCCATTGTCATCTCTCCTAACTTAGGGATAGAAGCAAGGAAAAACCATGAGACTGATAAGGAACATGCCACTGGGACTCCTTTTGGCTGTACTAGAATGGCAAAAAATAAAGATTATGGCAGGGCTCTGTTGGTTCCAGCATCTAGCAAAGCAGAAGTCCTATGGCAGCAATGAGATGAAAGTGGAAGGAAGTTGAAGAGAAGGTGGTGAAATTATCCCTAGAATGGTAGACATAGCACCTAATAGAGTAAGCAATTGAACCCAGAGCAATGTCCATTAACTTGAGACCACTGAAAAATCCAAAAGAAATTTTAGTGTTTCTCCCTTACCAAAAAGGTATACAAATGATACACACACTCAAAATTTTGTATAAGACTATACTTGTTCTCCTCCCCCTCTTATTCTTCCTTCTTCTTTATTCATCTTTGTCTTTAACTGCTGCTTTTCCTGCCTTTTCTGCTGCTGGTTTTGATTCTGATACTTTTGTAAGGGAGGGAGGTAGGAAACAGATCCCTTGCACCTCAAAATAAAATGATTATAATCAAATGATATAAATGGAAACCAGGTAATACTTAAGGGCAGAAGTGTACAAAAAAGGTATTCGTTGCTCTTAAAATAAAAGAATGAATAAATAAAGGAGACTCAAATGTGACCTGTGGAAAGAAAAACCCAGGGTAAATGTGAAATTGGTTTGAATGTTACTCCCTGTCTACAAACAGATCCATTTGCAGGTGACAGAGCTTTACTGGCTCAAGGTGTTTGAGCACAATCTCTATCAAGCAATGGCAGACCACTAAGATACAAAAAGGGAAACTCCTAGGAATCCAGAGGTGGTTTTTTTTGTTTGTTTGTTTGTTTGTTTTTAAGAATAAAGCAGAAGTATCAGTGGCAGTAATCACAGTGGAGAGAGATTTCACTTCTAGAATAATCCCAGGCATATTACTGAACAAACAAACAAACAGAAAAACAGAAACAAGAACCTACAGAAGGAAAAAAATAGCAGAATCAATATATTATCTAAAATATTTAGTTTTTAACAAAAAGCTATAAGACATGTGAAGAAAGAAAACAGTGAGACCCAAACTTAGGGGAAAACAACAGTAAACAGAAACTGTTTATGAGTGTCCTCAAATGATCTAGATGTTGGATTTAACAAAGATTCTGTATTAGTCAGCCAAAATGGGTACTGATACAAAGTACTAGAAATCTGTTGGCTTTTATAAAGGGTATTTATTTGGGGTAGAATCTTATAGTCACAAGGCCCTAAAGAGTCCAACTCAAGGAACCATAAGAGGTACCTTCTCACCCAAAGTCATTTGTGTCTGTGAGGGTTCAACCTTCTTTCTTCCTCTTCAGGCTCTGTGGTCTCATCTTCTTCTCATCTCAGCTGTAGGCTGGCATAAGGCTCATCTCTCTTCCCGGGGGCTCATTTCTTTCTGGACTCAGCTCTCTGTTCTCTTCACAAGGTCAGCTGTAAACTGTCAGGCTCATCTCTCTTCCCAGGCCACAGGATACTCTGTGTATCTTCTCTGTGTATCTACTTCTGTGTGTTTGTGATTGAGCATCCATTTATATATCCTACGAAGGCAGGGTGAGGATCCAACCCTACATACCCTTATGGCATGGTTGAATCAAAGCTCTAATCGTAACATAATTTAATCAAATCCATCTCAATCGAATCTAATACTCAAAGGATATCACACCCAGAAGAACAGACTAGTTTAGAAACATAATCAATATCTTTTTTGGAATTCATAAATAATATCAAACTGCTACAGATTCCAAAGCTGCTATTATAAAAATGTACAAAGAACTAAATGAAACTATGCATAAACAAAGTAAGGCATGACACCAGTGAATCAAAACAGTAGATTCTTGATAAGGATATAGAAATTATAAAAAAAGATAACTAAATAGAAATTCTGGAGTTAAAGAGTATAATAAAATAAAAGTCAGTAGGGGGAGGGAGTGGGGCATATGGGAATCCCTTATTTTTTAATGTAACATTTATGTAATCTAAAGCTTCTTTAAAAATAAAAAAATTAATTTAAAAAATCAACTGAAAAAAAAAAGAAAGGCTCACCATCATATTCAAGATGACAGAAGAAATAATCAGTGAACTTAGCCAAGTTTGACCAGAAACATAAATTTGTAGATCCAAGAAGCTCAAAGAAGACAAATTTAAGAGTTCCAAACCCAGATATATTGCAGTCAGGCTGAAAGACAAAGTCTTGAAAGCAACCAAAAGAAAATAAGTTATCATATACAAGGAAGCATAGATACTATTACAACTGATTTCTCATCAGGAACAATGGAGGCCAGAAAGCAGAGAAATGATATATTCAAAATGTTGAAAGAAAAACCAGTCAATCAAGAATTCTATAGCCAGAAAAACTATTCTTCAAAACTGAAGGCAAGTCTCCAGAAGAAAAAGAATACCTTTCCCCTAATAGTTCAAAAAAAGCCATAGAATTGAAATTCTTCAGTTTGAGTTGGCCTGGCTATGGTCACATATGCATGTTTGGAGCTCACAACAAATGAATGTTGAGAGGGTTCCTCAAGGAATAATGGTGTACTGTTACCATACAGGGAAACGAATTCGGTATAGGTAAAAGTAAAAGAACAAACTTTGGTTGGTTTACCTGTGGCTTGAAGATCAGCTGACATAATGAGCTTAGAGAACAACTGGCCTGGTTATCTGCCCATCATCCTTCTCCCTCTTCTTGTAACAGCAACATATTTATTTGTGTAATTTACTTAACTCACATGGTTTACTGGAACTGCTAATAACTTGACCACAATGGTAGTTATGTGACCCAAACCAGCCAATCTCTCATGGGAAATGTAATCATTATTACTGAGGTACAAGAACAAAAGGTGGTTGGAATTGAGTCACCCAATGGCAGATCATGTTGTTCCAAAAGTCTAGCTGCTCAAGTCTTCCTTTAGTCTGTAAGCTATTCAGTGTACACAAATGAATTTCCTTTTATTGCCTATGGTAGTCAGAAGCAGTTTCTGTTGTGTGCCCCAAACTGTGGCCACAGTCAGATTAATTTTAGACGAAGTCTTGAATTACCATTTCCCACTTAAAAAAGGGGGGTGGTTTAGAGAAATGGCTATTTCCAGGTCTGGGGAAGGAACTGTACAAGACTAGGAACATCTGGTCACACCAGACAGCAAGGAAATTATGAAATTATGAAAGATTATCAGTACATTTCAAGTCAGAAGCTAACGTTAAGAGATCTCCACTTACCAAAATAGATAATTTGAAATTATAAAGGGATGATAATTGCAACTGATTGAAATACATGATATGTGTTTAAATTCATGAGTTCAAAATGTTAAATAAATAAATAAATAAATAAATAAAGGAAATTTAAGGCAAAAAAAAAAAAACAAGATAGGAAAAAAAGAGTTGGGAGTGGTGGTGTGTCAAGCCCACAAGGGGAAAGGTGGTCAACCATGTTGCATGAGACGTTTGAGCTGAAGCAAGGTGAGGAGTACACACAGGGGGCAGCACAGAATGAGAGTCAGAGCCTGAAGAGAGTAAGAAGGTCGTTCATGCAGGAGAAGGTAGCTGTCATGAGGTGCCAAAACCTGAAAGGGGTAAGGAAGGCAACCAACCATATAGGGTAAGGGGTGGCAGTGGCTATTGGAAATTTGTTATATAAGGGGGTTATTGATCCAAATAAATAAATATATTGATGATAACAGAAGTCAGATTTCTCATTGCCAGAGAAGGGAGTTATAAGTATGAAAAAGGAGAAAACTAGAATGAACTCTATGGTATTGGATTGAAATTGGTTACCAAAATATAAATATGTAAATATAGATATAATGTATGTGTGTATGTACATATATATACATATGTTCCCTAACACTATCTACTAAAGGCATCTGGGAATAGCAGCATCCCAATAGCAATGAACACAGCTAACATCCATATCTTGACTTTTAAATACTAATCTAAAAAAAACAACAACAAGACAACTCTTTGGAGAAACAGCTGATTCAAAAGGGATGGGGCAAGGTGAGGAAAGTACAAATTGAGTCTGGAATGTCTAATGCCAGAATCAAGGACATGCTCAAACAATGACAGAGACCCTTCAAAAGTGCACAGAAGCTTGCTTAAAGGGGCTCCCTCTAGGTAAATCTGGGACAATTTGAGAATCCAAATAATGATAGAGAATTACAATCCATTGACTAAAAGAGGAATCCATGAATCTACATTGATATAAATATGTGAACAAAGTTTGATGAGGAAGAAGATAGTTACCTAGCCTCAAAGTATCTCACATAAAATACTAATTACAGCAGAAAAAATGTAACTTCATAGTAGAGAAGCCTAGCTGACATGACCTTAATTAAGCGAGAAAAGTTAACATTACCACTATGGGACACACTGAAACCATGTGCTACCTGATAGGATGCAATGAGAAGAATATAGCATTGCTTCTGTGGTAATCTAGCCAAAAATGCATAGCTTAAATCTAATTATGAAAAAACATCAGGCAACCCAAACTAAGGTATATTCTACAAAATAACTGCCATGTCATCTTGAAAAGTGTCAAAGTCCTAAGAGTCACGGAAAGACTGAATAAATATTCCATATTAAAGGGGACTAAAGAACATGACAACTAAATGCAATGTTTGGTTCTGAGCTGAATCTTCCTGCACTAAAGAACATTTTTGGGATATTTAGCAAACTTTAATCTGAAGATGAAGTAGTAATAATGTGGTTATGTAGTAGACTGTCCTTGTTTGTAAGAAATGCGTACTAAAGTATATGGGAATATCAAGTCAACAACTCAACTCTCAAAGTTATTTGTACTATACTTGAAACTTGTCAGTAAACTTGAGATTGTTTCAAAAGAACGAAATTGAAACTTAAAGATAGTCATAAAAGTAAAATCTGGTCACCTAAAGAGGATGATAGGGAGCAAACTTTCTTAAAAACAGATAAATAAAAGGAAAGAGTCAGGCATTTACCTATAGTTTTGCCAAAGAAATAGAACATTTTACCCATTTCATCTAAGTTGTTACATTTATTAGTATAAAATTATTAATAATATTTTCATTATCCCTTTAATAGCCATAGAATCTGTACTTATGTTTAATCTCTCATTTATAATGTTGGAAATTTGTGTTTCTTCTTTTGTTTTACCTGATCAATCTGTCTAGAATTTTTTTTTTGACTTCTCAAAGAACTGGATTTTGGTGTCAATGATTATTGCTACTGTTTTTCTCTTTACGTCATTGATTTCTCCTGTTATCTATATAATTTCTTTTCTTCTTTTTACTTTGGGTTTAGTTACTTAAAATAGAAATTGTGGTCACTAATTTGAGACCTTCTTTTCTAACATTGGCATTTAGTGCTAAAGTACTTCTTTAGCTGCATCCAATAAATTTTGATGTGCTGTGTTTTCATTTTCATTTGGTTCAAACTTTTGACTCCATAAAAAAGTTTTTCCATTCAACAAAAGATAGTATTAAACAATTAAAAGACAAGTGACAGACCAGCAGAGAAATATTAATAATTTAAGGTGAATAACACTTTGCTTTGTTTTTTCACTGACTCATATTCAGCATTAAAGAAAGAAAGCTTTTTTTTTATCCTCTGTAATTACCAGAAAGGCAGTCTGGCCTTCCGACATTAAGTTCTTGGCTTTCTTGCCCCAGGTCTGTTGACAGACATTTTTGGGTTTGGGACCAGAAAAAGAGAACTTTGAATATAAGGTTGGACCTCTTTTCAGATCCCCATATATATCATGACTGTGTTATCAGTAGAATATAAATTTAGAAATACTATATCTTCTTAAGGAATTGAACCCTTTCTATCTCTAGCAATGTTTTTATATATATATATAAAATATATTCATATATATATCAAAGTTTCTTTTGTCTGATAAGAATATAACTACCTCAACTTTATTTTGATTATTTGCCCAGAATATCTTTTCCCCATTCTTTTACTTTTAATCTTTTTATGTGCTTAGTTTTAATTGGAGAGTTTAGTTCATTACATTTATTGTAATTACTTATATATTTGTGGACTTTTTCTGTCATCTTACTTTGTGCTGTTTGTGCTGTTTTCATTATTTCTATCCCTTTCTTTCTTACGTTTTGGAGAGATTAAGCTTTTTCTACTCCTTTAGAAATGATACACTCGATTTGTTCTTTTAGTGGTTACTTTTGAGATTTTATCATGCATGCTAACAAACTCTAAACATATACACTATCTTAATCCCCTGAATTAGATAGGGAAAAGGTTAAGCTACTCTAACAAAGATACAGTGGCTTAACTAAAAGTTTATTTTTCTCTAAACTAGCAGTCCTAAGGTGAGCAGTCCAGGTTAATATGGTGGTTCCTCTCCTCAAGATCACTCAGAGCCCCAGCCTGCCTCCAACTTGTTGTGCTACCATCTCCTGTGATGTTTCCTTATATTTATAATTAAATCTGGATTGCTGTCACATATACATTCCATAAGAAAAGGAAAAAGGATAAAATCCAGTGTAAACAATTTTCTTTTAAGCAAATGAGGCAGAAGTTGTACATATCGCTGCTGTCCAATAGCAAAAAGTTAGTCACATGGCAATTCCTTGCTGCAAGACAGGCTAGAAAAGATCCCTAGCTGGTAAGACCATGAACCCAGGCAGAGAGGGAGAATAGATCTTCGGGGAACAATTAAGCATGTGCACTTTCTTCTCACACATTAAAACAACTTCAGTCCTTCTCTTTGGAATATAATCCAAGATTCCTTCCAATCCAAAATCCCAGATATCTGGATGACACAAAATTCTCTCTGCTTATGTAGCTCTTCATGTTCCTGTGATCTATATTCTACTTTTTAAAAAATTGTTTTTTAATTATATATATATTTCTTGTTTTTCTTTTGTTTTATTTTTATTATATTCATTATTTTGTTATATTCTTATAGACAAGTTATATGACTCTGACCCCTAATATACAATGATGAAGGACAATAAAAACCATCTTTTGGATAAAGGAAGAGTGGGAAATCCAGAGTGGTCACTGGTCTATAGACATGATGAAAATCAGGTTGGACAGGAATTATAAAGACCCAGTTAGCCTTGCAGTAGAGAAGGCTCTATGTTTGTACTCTGATTCTGATCTCTTAGAGAATTTCCTTTTCCCCATGGCCTCTAACTTTACCTTCTTGAGTTTCTTCCTTGTTACATTCTGTGGCTATCTATATATGATTTTGGAGACAAAATGAGTAGAATGAAGTGAGAATGAGGGATGTACTATTTTAAAGTTCACTATCTTTGCCAGGGTAGATTTGGGAGCCTGTGGGTTGTTGTAAGGATTGAACAATCACAAGCTTTCACAAGATCTTACTTATGGATTCTTTAGCAGTATAATTACGAAAGTACCTTAATAGGCTTCTGTTCTATTTATTTCTTATTTATTTTATATGTCACTAACCATATCAAACTTTTAAAAACATTTTCTGGACAAAGTTTCTAAATTTGGCTTTTTCCAAATTTGAGTTCACCCCACCCCTCTTTTTCACATTAATGGTAGCTATTTTGAGGCCATCTGAAACAATAGTTTAAGGTTAGAAGACAGCATTCTCCATCTTTGTCAAAGGATTGCCTCTCTTTTGCTTAAGGAGTCTTTATGGGAAAGCTTAGAGCCATAGGCTTATCTTGTGCAATTTCTTGTAATACATTACTACAAACAATAAGGAGTATATGTTGGATGCTCTTGCTGCTTTTAGCAAGGTATTAGAAAAAGATGAGCTCAGGAAAAAATATGTCAATTTGCAAACAGAAATAACGGGATAGAGAATTCAGAAATTTGGGCTTCACAGCTGGAAATGCCAACGGCTTCTTGTACCCAAATATCATAGGATCTGCTGCCTCACTGCTATACAAAGGCTTAATAATAAAAATTTCTATCTCATGCAATGGTCTCAAGATATACAGTCAGGTTCACGGTATGGTTCTGCTCTCCTTAGCTATTCAGGTGCCCAGCTGATTCCATTTTGTTGCTCCACCATGCCTTACAGTCTGCATTTGCATGGTCAAAGCTGGGTTAGGAAAGGAGGGTGAAAGTCCAGGGTAAGCAATTTACTTTTAAGCAATTAAGGTAAAAAATACCACATACCACTCCTACTCCCATTGCATTGGTGAAATCTAGACATATGGCTACACCTAGTTGTATGGGAGTGGGTTGGTACTACATAACTTTTCTTTTTGTCATTCATCCAGTCTCAACCTTTCTGTACTCTTTGGTTTTACATGTTCTTCTTGTAAGACTGCACATCTGTATTTTGTTTAATTTAATCTTTGGTGCTTAACTACAGTTAAAATTATTTAATGACAGCATTTAGTCTGTTCATGTTTAATATAAAAGTTGAGAAATTATATCTACCACCTTGCTTTTGCTTTCTATTTGTCCCACCTATTGCATTTGTCTTTTCTTTCTTACCAACTTTTAGATTGATTAAGTTATTTTATCATTCCATTTTTCTCCCTCAACTAATACACTCTTCCTCTTGTTTTTGTGGTAGTGCTGGTATTACAGCATGCATACTTACCAAAGTCTAACGTTAATCAAAATATTTACTCTCCTCCTGAACTTTCCAAGAACATTTGCAACCCCCTTTCAGACTTACATGTTCTCTAATATTTGAATACTATCTTTTTTTAACCACTATATTTTACTGTTACTTTTTTAGATGGTCAGTGTCCCTTTCTTCTTACATCTCAACTCTTTTATCTAGGATCACTTTGCTTCTGAAAAAAGTACATCCATGAGAATTTCTATTCGTGAACTTCTGCTCATGATAGTCTCTATTTCAGTCAGTTGATTTTGTTATTTCACCCTTATGTTTGAAGGATATTTTCCCTGGGTTTAGATTCTAGGTTGGTGATTATTTTCTTTTAGTCCATTAAAGATATCATTCCAAAGTCTGTTTCTGCAAATAATAACAGTTGTGCCTTTAAAAGTAGTTTGTCTTTATTCACTTTTGCTTTCTGCAGTTATACTGTGATGTGTATAGATGTATGCATTAAGGGAAACATTAGCTGTGCAAAAAGAAAATCTAAAAATACAATAACTCAAAAAAATAATCTGGGTTGCCTATTCCAGGTTGATAGGTGGCTCTCCTCCACAGTTATTCAGAGACCCAAGTTCCTTTTACCTTTTTTCTCTGCTATCCTCATGCTCAAAATCAGGTCAAAGGCTCATTTTTGCTCTGATTGACAAGAGGAGGAAAGAAAAGGAGGTTGCCTGATCATTTCTTATGGGACTCAGTTAAAAACATAAAATTGGCAAGAAATTAGGAACTAAGTCACACCTAACCATAAGGAAGGTTGAAAAAGTAGCAGTTGAGAAGCCATGTCTCTGATACTTCTTATTACCAGTTTCTTTTTTTTCACTTATTTTGCTTGGGATTATCTGAGCTACTGAATCTGTGTATTGGCATTTTTCATACTTTCTGGGAAATTTGTAGGCATTATCTTTTTTTAATTGAAATTTTTATTGAGATAATTGTAAATTCACAAGCAATTGTAAGAAACAACAGAGAGAGATCCTGTGTAAACATTACCCTGTTTTCTCAAATGGTAACATCTTTCAAAACTATAGTACAATATAAAAAAACCTGAATATTATGTATCTATTGACATATCTGGAGCAGTTAATGTCTGCTTCAAAGGCTTCCACTACAGATGTAAGAAAAAAAGATCCTTGTGCTTTATCTCTGTCTTGTACTGCAGCCAAGATTGAATGAGAATACAGGAAGTACTAAAAACAAGAGGAGGGGGAGTAAGTTTTACTACCCAGAAATAACTCTGTAAACAGTGGAGAACTTTCCTACTCCAGAAAAGAAATCTTAAAGTTTGAATTTACATGAAAAAATAAATAACCCACAGAATATTGACATGAGTACAACCTACCGATCATATTCTGATTTCCCCAGTTTTACTTGTACTCATCTGTGTGTGTGTATATTTATTCTACACAATTTTATCACTTGTAGGTTTGTGTATTTGCTACCATAGTCAAGATACATAACAGCTCCATTAACACAAGGATCCTTCATGTTTCCCTTTTATAACTATTTCCATGTCACTCCCACCTCCTAGTCCTCCCCCATCCTTAAGTCCTGGCAACCACTATTCTGCTTTCCTTTTCTAAAATTGTGTTAGTTTTAAATATCCCCTGACCAAGTCTAATACTTTAAGGTTCAAAGTACCTTAAAAGGTCAAGAACCTTGGATAAATGAGGTGAATGAGATCAGGATTCAGACTTGCTCAATATATAAGTTTTAAATTAGATGAGTCATATTCCAGAACATATACTGGGCTGTGTATGTATGTAAAGACCATGATTGTGGCTAGTTCCCTTCTCTCCTTTTTTCCTGAGGCTGCAGTTGGTATGAGGGTCTGATTTGAAGGAGTCCTGGGCATATAACTTCTTTTTTCTCAAGCATATTGGAGTCTTCTCATCTTTTTGGTCTCCTTTGTCTTCAGGCCAGTGATGAGGTTTGCGGTCAGAAGAAAAGTCTTCTAGGAACTAAACCATGTGCTCTAATCCAGTACAATAAAGAGCCCTGCATTGCAGGATTGGGCACAAACCCAGTTAATAATAAAATGCTAATTTGATTCCTCACTTGCCTATGTTTTAAACTGCCCTTGAAACCTAATGAGGCATAATTGAGCATTTCTGAATATTGGTCAGAGTGGCAAAATCCCAGTGTCAATCTCTAAAATCTAGTGTAGACTGGAGTGCAAAGCTGGGCATTAGTCAGAAAGGGGAAACAGAACAGGCAAGAATTTTTCGTGAGAGGGTGGCATATGGGTACTCCTAAAATTTCTGTGTAACATTTATGTAGTCAATGTATTCTAAATATATATATATATATATATAATAAATAAAAATAAAAGAATTTTAAAAATCTAGTGTGGAGTTGGAGTTAATTTAATCAATAGCCTCTTATGAGGTTACTTTTAGAAAGACATCTCTGTAGGCCTAGTATACTCTTATAAAACATAGTAGCAAATAACAAGGGAACAAGGGAGTAGCCACACAGAGACGGGGTCAGGGACCTCAGGACCCTGACTACCCTCTGGCTAGCCTCAAGGCAGGTATCAAAGAAAAAACTTGGCTGCATCAGTGTATTCCTTTTTAAAAACACAATGTATCTCTGCAATAAGTTAACAAGTCTTAATTAGTGTTCAGTAACTTGATTATGATGATGCTAATCTACCTTCTTTCCCAAGAAAAGCAAGAAAGGATCTCCTCTTCAAAGGGACAGAATCACTCTTCTGCTTTACCACAAGCTTGGCTCCTGGTAGCCACTGACTAAACTGATTACAAATAAAAAGTGAGTGATGTTGGTGGGGGACAGTATGTGTGCAAAAGTTAGCTCCTCTCTTGTTCCTTTGGCTCGCTCCATCCTTTTTGCTCTTCCTGGGTTTTGTGTTTCTGTCCGGGAGGGGAGGGGGGAGAGAGAAGGAGATGCCCAAACTATATTCTCCACCCCAGTTTACCCATTAACTCTTAGATCTGTACTTGGAGATTGAGATACAAGACCATCTAATAAAATAGATTTGGATTTCCCATTTGTGGTTGTCTCATATGTATATTCTACCTCAAGAATCTTACAAGGATGGGTATTTTGGTCAAGGAAATATTCAGTCATTGGGTTTCCTGAGCTAATATCTAACAGTGTCCAATAAATGGTAATTATTATCCGATGATGATCAAACATACAGAATGCATCCAAAGATAGAAATTAATAAGATAAATTTGGAACTGAGTCCTACCAAGGCAAATTGAATGCTGACGAAATAAAAAATATTTCTTCTTTTTTTTTTTCATTGTTTTTTTTTATGCCTGTAGGCAGAAACGGCTCAGTAGTGTTTTCCTAACTGTGAAAAGAATATGGAAAAAAAAAAAAACTACACAAATGTTACATTAAAATTCTTTTCATTTTATGAAGAGACCATCAAATATAATAAGTAATGATAGCACAAGTAATTCTGGGTATGCATTTTTTCCTTTCAATGAATATAACATTATCTACTCCAATAAAAAATTATAAATGGATTTTTAAGTTAATGAATCATGAAATATTTTTGTTGAGTTACAAGTGAACCAAATGGTCATATTTATTTTAACACCTGGAAAAAGTCAGGATATGCACAGCTGGCTGTTAGCTTGTCACACATTCCTAAGTTTACAATTACTACTAGTGTTCTCAAACCCAGTCCACTGAAAAACAGTTGCAGGTGGCCAAGAAGTTTGTGTGTAGAAACAGCTTTACTCAGCAAAATCTAGTATTGTATCAATAATTGTATTTGTATCAGTATATAAAAATGGCAATTTCTAAATATTTTCTTAAAATGATTTAAAGAATGCCTGGGACTGTGCATGAGAAATTTATAAATACCCCTCTAATTTAGGGGAAAATCAGTAAATGAAAGAACATTTAAGAGTACTGCAAAAAAAAAGGTTGATTTGTTAAATAAAAGTCTTAACGATTTGGAATATTTCTTATGGTGGAAATAGCCACACATTTATAATGGAGGTTGCTTATATAATTCATTCACTAGAGCATTATTTCTAGAGGAAATACAGCAAGCATCCAAGAATATAAGAAAACGTATGTCATTTTATAAAACGATCATTTTCAAGTTTTTAGATTATATAAAAAAGTGAAATTTCCACACTAAATTTAAATTTTGTTTTATATAATTATTTTATAATTTTTGTTAAATATTGAATAGATTTAAAGGAATATTTATAAAGTATAATATATAAAGAATAAAAATAAATAAATATTTACATACCATCAACCAATGTAAGAGAAAGAAAACATTATTATCAAAGTCCTTTCTGAATGCATCTCTTTCCTCTCTGCTCCTCAGTGCTAACCACTTCCTGAATTTTTGTATTTTTTTCCTTGCTTTTGTTTAGGGTTGTACTACATAAGGTTTTATCCCTAAACAACTTATTACTTTTGAACATTCAAAACTCTCTATAAGTGACATAATTCTGTAAGTATTCTACTTTGATTTTTATTTTGTTTAACATAATATTCCTGAGAGTCATCCCAATTATTACGTGCAGCTGTATTTCATACATTTTTACTGATATATAACATTCCATTACATAAAAGTACTTCAATATATTTATCCATTCTACTGTCGATGAATATTTGACTTGATAATTTTTGCCATTACCCAGTCTGCTAAAAACAATTTTCTACAACTTTCCCAGTACATATATATATACATTTATATGGGGAATACTGGATCTTCAGTATTAGATAAAATCAAATTGTCTTCTAATGTGCTTTTATCGATTTATACTCTCACCAACAATATATAAGCATATAAGTGTTCCAATTGTTCCATATCCTTAATACTTGATATTCTCAGTCTTTCAAAGTTAAACCATGCTGCCAGGTTTATAGTAGTATCTCATAGTAGTTTTAATTTGCACTTCTCTGATTACCAATGAGGTTGAACATCTTTGTATTGTTTATTTATATCAATAACCTCTTGTGAACCTCCTGTTCAAATCTCTTGCCCGTTTTCTGATGGAGTTGCCTGTCTTTTCCTTAACTGATGTGTAAGAATTCTTTATATATTCTTTATATGTTCTGGATGTTAAACTTTGTCAATTACAAATATATTTTCCCAGCTGCTTGTCTCTTCATTCTTTTTAAGTGCCTTTTGATGAAGAGGAATTCTTAATTTTAATGTCGTACTATTTAACTATTTTTTCCTTGTTGAAAACTATTTTTCACAGCTGCTATAAAATAACAAAAAAGAGTCGTACTACAGAAGCTAAAAATTATACTACAGAATTTGGGAAAATGTCATAGTTTTATCTATTATATGATGATATATTTTTAGTAAACTACAGACAGTCACATGAAAAATGGTAGTTGAGACAAATTAAGTGACTTTCTGTGTTCTTGTTGGTAGCCAGCTTGCTAATAAATTAATTTGGTCATAAATCTGGAACTACAAAAATCATAGATTTCTGAAAACTTTTATAATTTTTCAGTTAACTGCAAAAAATACTGGTAGAGATTGGTTACAGAGCACACATTTGCAACATCTGAATTAATAATGGAGCTTTCATTTGTTTACACAGAGGGATATATCTTAATTTGTCTGAGCTGCTATCACAAAATACACAAGCTGGTGTTGGCTTAAAAATGGGCATTTATTGTCTCATGCTTCCTGGGGTTGGTAGCATTCTGGTGCTGGCTTGCTGCAGTTCTTGGAGTCCTTGGCTTTCCCATTACATGGTGATAGCCTCTCCTTTTGAGCTTCAGTGACTTCTGGGTCCTCTCTATAAGGCTTCCAGTAAACTGGATTAGGACCTACTCTTATTCAGTTGGGCTACATCTTAACTAAAAATGTCTTCAAGAGGTCCTATTTACAATGGGTTCAAACTCAGAGGAATGCAGATTAAGATAAAGAACATGGGTTTTTCTCAGGTAACTCAATCTACCACAGAGAAAATTTCTATGTAATGGGAGTGATATGAAAAAGAGATTTTTTACTTTTAAGATTCAATCTTCCTATAATATCTGAATATTTTATCATGAACATGGGTTATCTTCATAATGCAAAACATGTAAGATATACTTCATGCTGGAGGCAAAATTGTTAAAATATTAAAATGATTTAACATATAAATAGTGTGAAACTTGTGATTTTATTACAGTGTAACACAGACTAGTTTTGTCAGGTTTGTATGTTAAGATTTGAGAGTTTCATAACTGGTCTTGAACATATATTAACAAGTCCCCACCCTAGTCAAGGTGGCAGAGTGAGAAGCTTCAGGGCTCTGTTCCCCCACAGAAGCTTTGAGCAACCAGCAAGAGCTGGCAGGAACATCTTTCTTAAAGCTCCAGAAAACAGTTAAAGGATTGCAATAACAAGATGAGCTCTGAGTGAAGGAAAGGCCACTTAAAAGCAATAGGATTTTCTAGAACTCTGGCTGGACCTTCCACCATCCCTTCAACTGACTCAGTGCAGAGCCAGCCATGCTCCCAGTGTGAATCCCTGGTTCTGGCTCCAGAGTGAGCAAAGTAACCCTTGTGCACATACGAGATGTATGCTTGCCCCAGAGTGTCTGTTGGTGGCCCAAGGAACTTACTGTACCTGAACTTGCTCTGCATGTAGAAGATGCCGAATTCTGTGGGAGTGCAGTCAAGGGACTTCCTGGGGCAAGGGATTGTTAGCTATAGGACACAGAGTGTAGTGTCAGGACCTTGAGGAAACTGCTTCCTAGGGAAGGGGGCATGTTCGTATCTGTGTAAATGAAGGAATTCCTAGGGCCAAATGTACATGTCCAAGACAACACATGAGCAGAAAGGACCAGGGAGGCCCCCTGCTCTTTGGCCTGGAGCAATTCTCTAAACTCATTGTATGGAAAATGCAGAAAGACAGCACTTACACAGGTCAATCTGCAAAGACTAGGAAAGGTGTTTCCTTCCCCCTCCCCCGCCACCTTTTTGTTGTTGTTGTTAGATCCTGGCATTCAAGGACATCTCTGTCATACACTAGCTAGATAAAAGCTAATATTTTAGACATCTCAGAGTCTAAATTCCAGCGACAACACATTAAAATTTAATAATGCCCAGGTTTCAACAAAAGATCACAAAACATACAAACCAACTGGAAGTGATGGCCCATACAAAGAAGAAGATTAAAGCATTAGAAACCATCAATGAAGAGAACCAGATCTGGGACATTCCAGACAAAGCCTTTAAAAATGGTCCTAAATAAGCTGCCATGGACAGGCAAAAGCCGCCACGGGCAGGGCAGGTCGCCTGCAAATCGAGCACAGCCAGCCACCCGCGAACTGAAAAAGCCGGCCGTGATGGAAGCAGAAGCCGCCCACAAGCGGGGAAAGCCGCGCGCCTGCGCAGTGACCAAGTCTCGGCGCGTCGCCGCAACGGGGGGGAAGGGGAGATATGTAATAAAATAAATAAATCTTAAAAAAAAAAAAATGGTCCTAAATATACTAAAATTGCTTAAGGAAAATATGGACAAAGAACTAAAGAAAATCAGGAAAACAATAGGTGAACACAAAGAGAATTCAATAGAGAGATGGAAATTATGAGAAGGAACCAAAAAGAGCTGAAGACCACAGTAAAAGTTATGAAAAATTACCATGAGGGGTTCAACAGCAGAGTGCAGCTGCAGAAGAAAAAATTAGAGAACTTGAAGATAAGACAATTGGAATCATCCAGTCTGAGAAGCAGAAGGAAGAAAGAATGAAGAAAAGTGAATTAAGTCTGATGAACCTGTGGGACACCATCAATCACACTAATATATACACTGTGGGGGTCCCAGAAGAAGAGGCAGAGAGAATATTCAAGGAAATAATGGCTGAAAACATGCCAAATTTAACGAAAGACATGAATGCTCAACATTATGCTCAACAAACTCCAAACAGGATAAACCCAAATACACCCACAGCATGCCATGTTATAATCAAACAGTCAAATGCCAAATATAAACAGAGAACTGAGAAAATTGCAAGACAGAATCAACATGTCACACAGAAGGGAGCTTCAATAGGATAAAGTTTTGATTTATCATCAGAAACCATGAAGGCAAGAAGGCAGTGGGAAGGCATATTTAAAGCGCTAAAAGAAAAAAATTGCCAACCGAGAATTCTATATCTGGCAAAACTGTCTTACAAAAATGAAGGAGGGATGAGGACATTCCCAGATAAACAAAAGCTGAGGGAATTCATCACCCCTAGACTGGCCCTATAAGAAATGCTAAAGGGAGTTCTGCAGATTGAAAGGCAATTTACTAGGCAATTTACTCAAGCCACATGAAGAAATAAAGCTCTTCAGTAAAGAAAATGACATAGGTAAGTAAAAATACCAGTACTATCATATTTTTGGTAATCCCACTTTTCAATTCCTGCAGGACCTAAAAGGCAAATACATAAAATGTAATGATAACTCAATGGTTTTGGACTCATAATGTATAAATAAGTAATTTGTGACAACAACTACAGAAAGGTGGGGGGACAGAGGAGTATAGAATCATATTTTAAGTATGCTATTGAAGCTGTTATGTTGATATCAAAGAACACAAAATTATTATAGATCTAGGATGTTAAATTTAAGCCTAATTGTAACCACAAAGAAAATATCAGAGAATATGCATGCTCATAGAGACAGAGAGTAGAATGTGAGTTAGAAAGAGTGGGCAACGGGGGCAATGGGGAACTCATGCAAAATGAGTGTAGGGTTTCTGTTTGGGGTGAATGGAAAGTTCCAGTAACAGACTGTGGTGAGGGCAGTACAACATTGTGATTGTGATTAATCCACTGAATGGTATTCTTGGGAGGGGCTGGAGTTTGATGTGTGCAACTTGGTCTCAAATGTTCAGGAAAGCAGGAGGGAGGGAAAGGGGGTGATACAGCAAAGGTGGCAAAATGTTAAAATGTTCTTTGTCCATATTTTCCTTAAGCAATTGGTGGATCTGTGGATTTGGAAGGTTGGGAGTATGTTGGAGTTCTCTGGTTCTCTGTATGGGGTTTGCATTATTTTTGTAATTGTCCTGTAAGTTTGAAGTCATTCAAAATAAAAAGTTAACATAAATAGTCAAAAAATAATAAAAATTAAAAAGAAAATACCCTAATAAAAATAAACTCAATAATACTGAAGCATTATCACTTGAAAATGTCTCTATTATTCTTAAGAATTTTTTGGGGGGGAATCTTTAGATAGACTGTTGATCTTGTTATATCCAAAATGGAGAGGCAAAATATATTAGCAGTAGAAGTTATATATGAACATCTATTCTTATATTCAAATTTAGAACATTAAAAAATTGTTGCCAAGGTAAAAGAATCAACAAAGCAAATGGCTAACAATGATATTCACCGTGTTTCAGATCTTATATAACTGATAAGTCAGTTCTATGTTAATTGTCTGGATTACATTAACGTTTAAGATACTTATGTTGCTTTTGGTTTTTAAAACACATTGTGGGGGGGGGCTGGCTGTAGCCCAGTGGATAGGGCACTGGTTCACCACATGGGAGGCCCGGGGTTCGATTCCCAGGGGCCTCTCCGAGCAGGCAGACTGCCTTGAGGGGGCAAGCCACCGTGGGTGGGGCAGAGCCGCCATGGGCAGGGCAAAAAAAAAAAGCCACCACGGACAGGGCAAAGCCACCACGGGCAGGGCAAGTCGCCCGCAAATGGAGCATAGCCGCCTGCAAACGGAACAGAGCCGCCCACTAGCGGAGCAGAGCCACCGCGAGCGGGGCAAGCTGCCTGCACGGTGAGCTGACTCGGTGCCTGGCCGCAATGGGGGGAGACAAAGCAGACAGAGAAGAACACAAAAATGAACACAGCAAGAGCAAGCAGAAAGGGGGAGATATGTAACAACAACAACAAAAAAAGACATTGTGTGGGATGATTCAGCAAAGATATAAAATTTTTTAAATTTTTCTTACTTTGTCACATGATGATATTTATGATAAAGTTTGGATTCATAAATAACATCCCAATAAGAACTTGCTAGCTGAATGAGTTGATGAGAAACTTTCTAGAAGTCAAAGATATTGTAATGTATGTAAATTTTATGGCAATGTAAACATTAGTAATAAACATGAAATAATACAAAACTGCATGATCTAATTCTGAGCAAAGATGCAGACATCATTTTTGCTAATAGTATTTGGCTATTAGAAAAGTCACTGATGGTCAAAAAATTGCAAAAATTAATAAATAAGTATTAAGAGATATGACTTAGTCACTTATGATAATTGTGATGCAAAAATGTGTTATTAGTAACTTAGTTCTTTAAAAATATATATTTATTTAATATCCAAAATGATGTGATTTAATGTTTATATATTTATAAGGTTTCTCATAGAAACATCAACAAACCAGAAGAGAAATTTTGTCAGACCACGTGTCTTATTCTTATTGTTTATAAAATATAGATACCATAGATATAAGTAACTAGTGTGAATGCATATGCAAATTTATCATATCTCTATGTAGAATGAACTACATAAGGATGGAAATGCATTAAGCAATTTTCTTATAATAAAAAAATAAAATTTGATCAATTAGCTGTGCCTTTTGCAGCTTATACAACAATTGGAGAAAAAAGGACTTTCAGAAACACCTGTTCTGGATTTCATCTCTTTCCTTCCGTTTCTTTTGTGTCCCCACTATCTTGACTCCAACCTTGATGCTCATTTTACTACTACATCTTTATCTGACCTCTCTGGCTTAACATATATCCCCATCTCTTTGACTATCACCTGTGATACTTTTCTAACCCTCTGACAATATTTTCATTTTGGCAATGTGCTTGTGGGATTCATTCATTCATTCAACATCGTAAACAATAAATAAACAAAAGGTGTAACTTAGTGGTTAAGAGGTGGACTCTGAAGCCAGACAGACAAAGTTTATATCTTAGGTCTGTCAGTTATTAGTCAATAGAATTTGGGCAAGTCATTTAACTTCTGTTCCTCAAGGTCCTCATTTGTAAAAAGTGAGGATATAAACAAAACCTACCTCATAAGGATTATGTGAGGATTAAATAAGTCAATATACATAAAAGTTTTTAATCAGTGTCTAACATAGTAAGAACAATACATTAGCTGCTTTTACATTGTTGTTTTTTTTTGAGGACCTAAGTCCCAGGCATTCTACTATAGGCTATTTGGGTGACCTAGATAAACAAGGCCCTTGGGAGAGCCCTTTTAGTTGCAATCTATCCCTAAGAACCCTATCCCACAAATGGACAAAATGTCTTTGGCTAGGGATGCTATCACATTTGACAGCAGGCACTAAAAATGTTAAACTATCAAGAAAAGACACAATCCCTAGGACTGGCACAAGTAACAAAAGCCACCTAACCACCTATTTCTTATTTTTGTTGCTACCACCACTTTCTTGTCCTCGCTTTAACATTAATTCTAGCTCCCATTTTCCCCTTTCCACCAATCCTAAACTGGTGAAACTAAAAGTAATGTATTTTAATGAAGACTGATGATATTACAGCTATTTAAGTATCTATTATTAGGGAAGCGGGTGTGGCTCAATTGGTTGGGACCCTGATTACCATATGGGCGGCCCCGGGAATTGAACCCCGGACCTCCTGGTGAAGGCAGGCCAGCCCGCGTGGCGCAGTGGGCTGGCGCAGCAGGATGATGCAGCAGGGGGAGATAAGCAGACACAGAAAAAGTGTGCAGCAAATGGACACAGCGAACACAAGCAGCAAGGGGAGAATAAATAAATAAAAATAAAATAAGTCTTTTTTTAAAAAAAGAATCTATTATTAAATGGCCAAAAGAAAAAGAAAAATACCCTCTAATAAGATATTCAATTAATTATAGAAGATGTGATTTTTTAAAAAAAGGTAGAAGTTCTTTAAAAAAGATACAGCCAGTAATGATCCTATGGTAGCACATTCTATGTACAGTGGGAGTATTCTGCTTCAAATTGACCGTAAAACAACTGTAATATGATATTTTTAGATATTCAATGGTTGCATTTTCCACTTCTTCCCATTGTTAACCTCCTTTTCCTCATTTCCCTTTATTTACAAATATTGCCTTCAGAGAGTAGAATAGACAAAACCAAAAATGAAAGTATCAAATTCTTGGTTTAAAATTCCAAAATAAGCTCTTCATAGTAAGGCTGTCGTTCCTTATATCTAAGTACTCATTCAGTGAGAGAAATTGTTTTTCTTCAATTCCAAGAGGGTTTGGTTTGGAAGAACAGAAGCCCAAGCTCTGAGGATGGGCCACTGATGACCTTAGGGCAGGGGAAGAAATAGATGACTATGCTATGATGATACTGAAAGAGGAATATTCAAAAAACAAAACTGAAGTTACCATGCCTCTGGAATTAAACAAAGGGGAGAAAACCTATAGTGAGGAAATTTGATTAGATAGCCACAGTAGAATAGCAGAATAGATCTGAGATAACACCCCCAATCCCACCCCAGATTTCCATTATCTCCAGCAAAGTGCAGAAATGATCCAGAAAAGTTCTTCAGTATTCTGCCCCTCCTATCTCTGAGACATGAAAGACAGTTGCGAATTATGTCCACAAACTTGTCAGGTGTTTATTATAATGCAGGGGTAGAATACCGAATGGCAGATGTTGATAAGTAAGTGGCCCAAAGCTGAGAAGAATAGAAGGTGCCTAATTAGCAGAGGAGATAGCAGAGCTCTGCAACAAACTACCATACCCTGACCTGATGGTGATGATGACACCATAACAAAGCAAACATTTATGTGCCAAGTGCTAAATCATTTACATAAATTAAATCATTTAACCCTAAAAACCCTGTAAGATAGGCACTATTACTGTCTCCCATTTTAAAGATAAGGAAACTGACACACATGGAGACATTAAGTAACTTTCCATTAGCCACACAGCAAATAAGTGGTAAACTTGGACTTAGAATAAGAGGATAGAACAAGAATGACACTGGCCATGAACATTTTTGTAGTAGATAATATAGGTGGACTAAAATATGTCAACCACAGGCAGTGAAAATCAGATACACTTTGACCAATGCCAGGACAATATGCATATGTAGAGTCTCTGGGGGAATTTAGATCATTAATGGGAAGAAGAGTAAGGCAAACAGGGGAGAGAGAACTCTGCATTATTACATACAGAAGAATACATTTTTGGGCCATATCTGCATGTGTTTGAAGATTTCTGTTTATTTATGTGTGTAGTATCTCTAGAAAACATAAGCAAGTGCTGTCATCTTTGGCCTTCAAAAGCAAGATTGGGAGTAAATTGTTTCTCTTTGGTGGTATTCCCTAATCTCGTTCAGACCCCAAGACTCTGCATTCTAAATCCCTTTTTGGCTTTAAGTGAATTCTATACTAAAGACTAAGATAAGATGAATGATTCTCTAACCTTTTAGGCCTCGGAAGGATGTTTGGAGAAATATTTCCGGACAATGAAATGTTGGTAACAGCTGTTCAGTTTATGTACAACACATACACTTCCCTATCCCCTAGATTTGGCTTTCAAAGTCCTTAAAGCATTTACCAAAGACTTAAAGAGTTATATGTAAAAATAAAACCATAAAAGAGAACTAGCAAAAAATAAGTGAATAGATAATCTTGCGGTGAGAATAGCCTAACACCAAAAGTATACCACAAAGAAAAAAAAATGACAGATTTCACCGAAAATTAAAAATTGATGACAGAAAAAAAACTCATAAAAGTATGGCATCACTTTGTTATTTATTTTATATATACATTACATATATATATATATGTTAACATGTTATGTATGTTTATACAGAAAAACACTTATAGTCAACTGAACAATAAACACTACAATAGAAAAATTCAAAGGGCAACATAAGACAATTGATAATTAAAGCAACACTATAAGTTTAATGATAAATTTAGTGAATATGCATTCCTTGCATAAATTTCACTTTAATAAAATAAAAATATAATGTGCTTATTGGGGTGGGTATATATGTGTGTATGTATGCATGTCTATATAGGTACATTAAGAGTAAAGTCTGAAATATTAACAGTGGCTATTGATGGAGGAAGCAGAATTATAGGTAGTTTTAATTTTTTATTTCGTTCTCTGTATTATTTCAAGTTTTTTTTGAGAGTATATATTACTGCAGCACTAAGAAAAAAACTCATTTTATAAAAAGTTAAATGTAAAAAATTAAATTGCAAAAGAAAATTGAGATGCATGAAAAGCCCTACAAACTGCAAATGAAAATAGAGATGCAGGAAGAGCCTGAGGAAGAGACAAAGTAATAATTCTTCTGATAAGAATCTCATTTTCAAGATTTGTAACAATTAAGACTTGGTAAACATCATTTTTAATAATTGTGAATTAATTTCTTCCTCTGTTAACTTTCAGCATTTCATTTGCTACTTTGTGAAGTTAAGAACTCTATACATTTTTAATTCTCTCTATAGTAATTAAGTCAATATTAATAAATTTATGTGCTGCCTATAATATTACTGTACCTACTACCTTCTGTAAGAGTTAAACACAGGTACTTATATGTTAACTATTTCATAGTTTAAAATTTCCAGCAAGTCAGGCCAGCATTGCTCAACAGTAATGATGATCTAATCAAGAATCTCAGCAACATAAACCTATTGTTTCAAATTTTCATATAACACACAATAATCAATAAAGATAATACTGTTGGTCTGCCAACAACAAATTACATACTTTCAAATAATCGTAACAGATTTATTAGTCACACAAATTTGAAAATACCGGTTAGAACCAGGGATCACCAATAATTGGATAACACATTCCATACTGGGTTGAACCTATCATTGTCATTTAATAATGACAATGATTTATAGTTAACTCTTTTTTTGAGTGCTTATTACGTCCCACAAGAACATAACCATGATAAACACTTTATAAGCACTTAATCATTATCCTCATTTAAACTGCTGGAAAATTCAGGCTTAGAAGTTACACAACTAACCCATCTATCATTGGCATTCAAACTTCCATCTTTCTAGCTACAAAATACCATATTGCCTCTTCATTGAAATATTTTCTAAATTTAGCTACTGAGCCATGCAAGACTAAATGGAAAAGATTTAAACACTAGAAAAATAGTTTGAAATAGTATAGTTATGAAGAGATTTGACTACTTAACAATCCATGTTTGAAAAGCTATCAAGAGCCAACAAAGTACAAAAGAATACAGAAAGGCACAAATCAAATCTCCCAAATGGATTACCTCCATTTTATCATATGCAGATGGAACAGGATGGAATTTAATTAAGGGATAAAACTAATCTTTCTTTTCATTACTAGTTCTTCATATGTACTAATACAAAAGTTAAACTGTTGGGTCTAATAGTTGGTGCCGTATTAAATTTGTCAACGTTTTGGAATAAAAGAAAACAATTTCTCACATTTGTTACACTCGCGCACCTAATTCTCAATCTATAATTTTATGAAATAGGTATTATTACTCTGTTTTTTAAAAAGAAAGAAAGAAAAGAAACAAAGGGTAAAAAAAGTTGAAGGACTTGTATACAGCTGAAAATGACAAAACTGTGATTTGAATGTAGGGCTAAACGACCCCACTCCTACATTAGCCATAGGCTAATGTTAATGTAGGAAAGCACAATTAAGAAATAAACAAGATGAACTTCCAAAATAAATTTTATTCTGTGTTGATCACTGATTCTTATACTCATGTAACTAAATTACAAACAAACTAGTTTTCTGGTATGAAACTCAGGACCTAAGAATGAAAACATCTGCAAAAATGTAAGAATATTTGTTTTAAATTCTACATTTAAATATTTAAGAAATAACTCGTAGACCATGATACATGAACCCATTTACCATGACTAAAAATCTGGTATTTAAAGAGATAAAATCAGATTATTTCTTAATTTTTGAACTGAAAAAATGTTTTAATGACTAAAAGAAGAAATAGCAAGGTCAACATAAATAGCACAACACCAGTGGACACAATTAACAGCACTGAAATATATATCTGAATGTGATTAAGAGGGGAAATGTTAGATTATATATATGGTAACAGAATACCAATTTTATAACAAGAAAAAAAAGACTTATAGATAATGACATAAGCAATTAAACAGCCAATTTTCCACCCCGCAAAAATCCTCTCCTGCCATTAATACACACACACACACACACAAACACACAGCTCCCAACTTTTAGTGTCTCATTTCCTAAGTATGAAATGACAGCCAAATATCACCAAATATTATAGAAAGCCTCTAAGAAAAAAAAAAGACACACAAATTCTAGAAACAGAGGCAATAAAGAAAGCAACAGTTAACTACATAATTAGTATCTTTAAAAAGAGATAAGAAACTATTACATCCATGAAACAGGAAGAGATCAAAAACCAGTTCTTGAAACATAAAAAAATATGATGAAAATTATTTTTAATTCAAAAAGATGTTTAGAAGATACATTTGAGGAAATATTCCATAATGTAGAACAAAAAGACTAAGTAATGGAAAATAGGGGAGAAAAGGTAAGCAGAGAACCAATCTAGAAATCTTAATATCTGACTAACAGGAGTTCCAAAAAGAAAACATAGGGGAAGGAAATTATCAAATTTTAATTAACCCACAATATTTTTCTTTTTTTATTTTTTAAAGATTTTATTTTTTATTTATTACATC
>PVKH010000822.1:0-34017 GCA_004027955.1 Chaetophractus vellerosus | reverse complement strand
GGAAAATGCAGGATGCTAGGCATGCTGAGCTGGACAAGCACTGTGGGCTAAAGGAGAAGACTGAGCTTGGGAAGGTGGTCCCTGGGCTGAATTCAAGATAGAGGCTCTTCTTGCCACATTTTGATCCATTCTCCATAGGAGAGGTCATGTAAAATTCATTCTGATCCTGTCACTTCCCTACTTAAAATATTTCAGTAGCTTCCTCACGCTCTCAGAATAAAGTTCAAACTTCTTGACAAGTCTTACAAGGCCCTTCATGATCTGGCCCCTGCCTACCTCTCCGGTCTCATCTCTGCATTCATCCTCTGGCCCCACCAACCCGAACAAACAGAAGCAAGCCCATATAGGAGCAGACCCGCCCGCGAACTCCTCTCGGTCATTCAAACGCCCCATGCTTTCTGGCAGTCCTCTGCAGATGCACTCGACCAGGAACACGCTCTCCCTGTCTCGCTCATTCCATGCTTCGGCTCTGACATCAGTTCTCACTTCCTCTGGAGCCTGCCTTGGGACCCTCTCCCCAGCCTATGCTAAGTGTCCTGGTACATTCCCACAGACCTTTGTACTCATCTTTCAGGACTGGCCTCCCCTGAATTCTAATTACCTAACTCCCCAACTAGACTATAAGCTCCTAGAGGGCAGGGCAGCATCTATCTTGTTAACTTCTGTATGTTCCCAGTGACTGTAGTGCAACAGATGCTAACAAATTTCTGCCTCCAAATCAAAGAGAGAGATAAGCCTGAGGACAGAAAAACACAGGGCAGATGTGTTTCCTACAGGGATTGGCGGCCAAGAAAGACAAGCACGTGTGTTGGCCACACTGAGTTTGAAGTGAAGACCACATGTACAGCCAGGCCCCCAGGAGGATGTGGAAACATTACCAAATATCTCAAGAGGGTCTAGTTTCAGTGATTGATTTGAAGGCTATACACAGGGTGTTTGATACAGACACGAAGACCTGGATGTCTATAGAGCGCCTGCGCTACTGAAGAGTGTTGTAAGCTTCACGTGGAAGACGTGAAAGTCTGACTCATTTTTATCTTGTGGGGGAGAAGATGGAAGAATGGCAGAGGGAGAACAAAGGGATTCAGAAAAGTTCAACTCCTTCTAGCTCTCACAACTGAAATGAGCCTACTGGTTGGAGGACAGGGAAAAAAACAAAGAGCTAAGTAAAGATAACTAAGGGCACTGTGGTATATTAGACCAGGCAAAGGGAAAATTATAAAGGCTATTTGCTTTCATCGCTAACAAACGTGCACCTGGTGTGGATAAGGAAAAAGACAAGTTAATGAAAGGCTACTCATTTTGTGACAACTTCAAGCAAACAACTTTTAGCCATATTACGAAGCAAGCTAGTAAAACACATACATAGAAATGAAGTCCAAGGAATTTAAACATGAAAATTTGGGGGGTTGGGGGGAAACTTCACAAAGTAAAATAGACAAAATACAAGGCTAACCCAACAAAAGCTAAATCAAATAACTAGGTACTGCAGTGTGCCCTGGAGGACGGCCAAGAAGAGTGAATTTCAACAAAGAACGCTCAGCCACCAGTTCGGAAAACTTCAATTCCAGAGAGGCTGAAGGAATACTGCAGCCACTCCTGAGTGACAAGGCAGGCTATGGGGGTGGGAGAGGCAGCAGATCAGACGGCTTCTGTAAACAAAAACTGCAACCGTCCAGAGACAGAATCAGGCAACCCCCTCCCTAGGGAGGAAAGTCTGCAGCAGCCTTCTCTTCTCTATTTGCATATAAAAAGACCCCAGTAGATACCTCTCTGCTACCATCCTAGGATCCAAAGTGTTGAGATGAGACAAGTCTATATAGCCCAAGTAAAGCAAAGCATTGGCAATTCCTGAACCTGGACACTGGGAACGGAGTCGTGTGGCTGTGGGGCTGGAATCAATGGAGATTAACTGAGCCTCTCTGACCCCAGCCTCGGAGCTCAGCTTCCCCCTCAGTTCTGGCCCAAAGCATTCACTCCAGTAACAGGAAGCCCAGAGGAGTCACGGCCACCACAGTCCCCACTGGTGCAGCATTTCCTCTGTGCCAGGCAGAGCTCAGCACTTGGCATGAATTGTCCCCTTAAGCCTCTCCACAACCCATTATTATCCTAATTTCATAGTGGTTCATTCTACTGATGAAGAAACTAAGGCAGGTTACGAGTGTTTTCAAAGGTCTCACAGCTAATAATGGATGGAGAGGGGATTTAGACCACAGTTACCCCAGAATATGCTCTCTTAACCCTTAGACTTGGCCAGAGGCCCACTAAAAGAAGGCGGCAGATAATCAAGAAACATTCATTAATTGTTGGAACAGGTAGGTACCATGAACGGTGCTAGGTGAATCTGGGGTAAAATGGTTTCTTTTTAAAAAATTAAGGAAGAACTAGAATTCTTACATGCACTGTAAAAAAATCTTTAATTGCATTAGCCTTTAAAAAAAAAAAAAGAATCCTGCCCTTTAATAGCTACTATATCTAACCAGCAAATATTTAGGTCATTCAAACCATTAAAAAGACTAACGTAACAAAAACATAACAAAATAAAAAACAAACAAATAGGAGTTGATAATATACAGTTTTGGGGCTTTCTTTGGTTGGCATGACCCAAAATGCAGACTTCCTGAGCTCCAAACACTGGGAGGTTTGAGAATCTGAAGTTCCTTAAGTTTTCCTTGACTAGCATTGCTTTTTCCTCAAATTTCTACATTGTTCTTTTTATTGAAATTTCTGTACATTAACATGTGCTTTTTTTTTTTACATGACCTATTTTTCCGATGGGACCAAGGGGGGAAATTACAAATGCATATTTAAAGCCACAAGAATATTTAAATTCTCCCTATTTTTTCATACATTTTTAGTACTTTGTATTGAGATGGAAGATAAAAACTTGTGTGTGTGATTAATTGTAATGATGAAAGAATGTAAGGCAGTTGCTTAAGAAACGAGAACAACAAAGGAATAAACTACTGCAGGCATCACCAGGACTGGAATGACACTGCTCTGTGTACTCCATTTCCATGGCAACTAGCAATGGGAAGATGAATGTTTCATAGTCACTCCGCTCTGCAGTACATGTCTATAAATCAAACTTGCATAAAGAGCACAAGATTTCTGCTGAGGGCTGTACTCAAAGCCGGTTTATTTTCCTGTTACTGTATAATTATGGAAAAGAAGCACAAAACAATGAGGTCATTTTTAGTGGGGAACAAACTCAGAAATTACTAATACACCTGCGGCACAGGATGCCATTCATCTAAGGAGAGGCAAGAAGCAGGCGGTGCAGGTGGTGAATGGAAACCCTGCCCATCTCCGCGGTGCACACACCGGGGCAGCCGCTTGCTCCGGCTGATGATTGCACACTAGGTATCGGGTGTGGCCTGCCTTCCTTTTTGGTTCTGCTCTGACCTGTACACAGAGGCACCTTAATTAACTGCCTCAGGTAGAGTCAAACTTTTCACTCCGATACTTGGGCAGAAGTAATGCTACATATTTAGTATGAACGTTTATTTGAGGCTGAACAAATAAACACTTGTTTTTATTAAAATTGAAAATGTCTCATCACATCGACGTTGGAATGGAAAGATAATGCTTTGGCACTGAACTGGAAGTCAGGAGACCTGGGTTTTGATCCAGGTCTGTATAACCTTGGATTAGTCATGTAAGTTTGCTGAGCCTCCATTTTCTTAGCTATAAAATAAGAGCTGGAGTATGTGATTCCTAAAGTCTCTGCCACCATTCAGTTCCACGATTCTGTAATCTCTAAATCTCAAAAGGTCTCAATATATCATTTGGATCTAGCCAAAGATATTAGTTATGCTTTTCCTAATAAATATATACCTTACATTGTTGTATTTTTAAAAATTCTATCCCAGCAAAAGCACCTAATTAATAGTGTTTTACGATTTCACTGTTACCCTAAAGCCTTCTTCCAATGTGTTTTAACCTTCCAAACACAGAAGATGCTCTGGAAAGTTTAATAAGACTAATAGTGCTTAAAAAAATTTTTTTAAAACAATCCCATAGCTGATTTTTATAATATTTACAGAATATTTAAATTTAATCTTCCTAACTGCTACACAGGTAAGATCTGTCTATCAACATTACAATCCCTGCCAAGCAAGAAGCAACTTGCTTCTTGAAGTCTGCAATTCTCAGAGACAGGCTGAGGCTCTGGAGTTCATCTTTGCAGGCCCAGGACCAAGCAAGAGTAATACTCAGTTACAGTTTGTGGAACAAATAAATGGATGGATGAACAAACTCATGGTGACGTCTTTGCTACAACTTTCAGCAACTTTAATTCCCTTCCCCAAGCTTAAGTGTTTGGGCAAACTCAGACCAACACTTAACTATCCCTGGGATAGCAGGCAAATATCTGAAAACCAGATAGAGCTCTTTTGTTGAGCCTTTACAAAATCCATGTGGAACCTCACAGCCTAGAGCTATCTTGTCATTTGTGGAGCACGAGGCATCACCAAGCACGAGGAGGGCCTCCTGACCTAAGTCCCCGAGGGGGAAGAAGAAAGATGAGACTGGTGGCTCAAAATAACTGAGTCGCTGATTCTGCCTCAAACAGGGCAAGTGCAGGGTGAGCACCTGCTAGGTCCATCCATTTTCTCACTAATGCTCACACCAACCCTGTGGTCAGATGTTATCATTCTCATTTTACAGCAAGCATAAGCGGTGTATATAAGTGACTAAGGGGCAGCTATGAAATATGGAAGGAAATTCAAAACATGGGTCCCTGACTCCAAAGCCCATGCATGCTCTTTTCATTGCATCTCAAGACACATTCCCCTAACAGTCTACAGCGCTCTTTGGACTTTTTCAGGACTAACAAACAAAGGTTTAAAATGGGTTTAACAAACAAACAAGCCTAGCCCCTAAAAAGCAGTGTCTCTGGGAGTGGATGTGGCTCAAGTGGTTGACCGCCTGCTTCCCACATGGGAGACCCCAGGTACGGTTCCCGGTGTCTCCTTAAAAACAAAAAGAAAAACAAGGAAACAAATGGAAAAACCAATCAGGGGAGCCGATGAGGCTCAGTGGTTGAGCACCGGCTTCCCACATACAAGGCTCCGGGTTCAACTGCTGGCCCTGGTACCTAAAAGGAAAAAAGCAGTGCCTCTGCTGTCACAGGAACAGACTAGTAATAATTAAAAACCAATAGTAATAACACAAATCAGTACTTTTTTAAAATCTAAATTCGGTACATACATATAACCAGGAATATCCCTCTACTTCCCTAGCATGCCTTATTGCCCACACCTCCATTCCGCAGACGAGCAGGCTAAAGGCTATTTCCAGGATGGAGTCAGATGTTACACAGCCATGCAATTCCAATGTGTGAATATTAAGTGGGCTGGCGACATCTTTATAGGAGTTTTCTGGAAATATAATCTTCTGGTTATCAAAGAAATTCAATTTTTTTCATAAGCTAAGAAAATGTAATGATTCGGACGTATATTTTTGGCGCTAATTTTTCAAAAAAACTAACAAAATAACATTTATTAAGAAAGGCTCTAGGTTGACCTCCTCTCCCTCCAATTAGTTTCTTCTCAGTGTTTTTAGCGCCACCAACTGGTTAAAGGGATCCATTACCAAATTGCTTGCCTTTTTTCCATCTGCTTTGTTCATTCAGAGTATCTTACATGTATTTCATATTTAACTTAAGATAAAGTAATTTTTTCAATCACTAAATAAAATTAGAAATGCCTTTCCTTGTAAGTCAAATAAAAAATAACTCAGTTAGTATTTCACATAAGAAGAAAGTATATTTTGATTACCGACGGTCATATGAGAAAACTAAATCTACCCACTAAAGCTAATTTGATTTATTCTACCACGAGCTCACACTCAAAAAACAAAGACTAGGAAATACAATGAAAATAAGGAAAGTAAAAGAGAACAAAGTAAATAGTATTGGGTGCCATGCTAGCCTACAGAGTTTATAGCAGACATTAATTTATTTGGAAATAAAAATGATTGAGGAGGTAATTTCCACCTTCTCAAAATTTTTGGAACTTTTTCCACCAAGATTTCTGTCTCAAAGATCGATGCGGCCACCTGACACATGAATATATACTGCCATTTATCTTTCCTTCCCGTTTCCTTGAACCACACTCAGCAATGGATTCTGGTATACAGAAAGCACAACTGAGCCCTTAGGGTTCAACACTGATCTCCGTACAATGAATCAATCTGTGAAAGTAAGTACCCCTGAAGACCTAAGTCCAATTTTCCACCAAAACCACCTAATTTGCGGATACAAGTTATCTTTGAAAGGTACACACGGCCACTTGTTGTCATGACAAATTCGCAGCCTGCAGAATGAGTGGCACCAACCCTATGACAAATTTGATCACTGCAGAAACTTCTTCACTAGATAATGTACAAGAGAGAAAGATAGAGCAGGTTCCATCAAATTAACTGAATTTGACTCTCAAGGCAAGGCTGTGTTAAAAGCTTTATGATAGAGAGGTTTGCGCTACCATAATAATTTTGTGATAAAGGGAGTTTAAATCTCCATACAAATGTGTAGTCAGTTTCATATTTTTTTAAGATTCCAAGTTCTAAATTTGCAATTAAAAGCCCACGATTTATAACAGGCCCAGATTAAAAATGAAGGGCCTAAGAAGAAGAAGAAAAAGAAAACAACAACAACAACAAAATGAAGGGCCTGCAGTTGCTCTACTCAATTTAACCAACAATATGAACATGCAAAGTCTGATCAAATTAACTGTATTCCTTTTCTCATTTATCTACTCATTTATTCACTTGTCCCTTCATGTATTCATTGAATATTCTTCTCTCTAGCAAACACTGTTAAATTCTTGTAAAGAGAGACCAGGAGTGAGACTCTTCTATCCCCCCTTCCTCTCCTTGGATGAGGGCCTTGTGTATGTCAAAGGCAAAGACAATTTCTACTTGAAGTCACGAAGGAATTATGACAAATATTAACAATATGAAGAGCACTTTGCAACTTATATTTATTTATTCTTTGGTGCTTAAATGTGATCTTTCATGTGATTCTTTTTTTAAACATAAATTGTATTTATCAAAATAGTTAACAGATTCCAACCACCGAATAGTTTACAGTCCAATTGGTAAAAACAGAAGACATATATAAAATGAAAAAGAAACTCAAGTGCTAATTGCCAAATTAAAATACAATTTGGTTGAGTACCAAGGGTCACAAATGTATATGTTTACAGGGACCAGGTAGGTAATAAGAGTAACTAAAATGGGTGGGGTGAAGACTTGGGCAAACTGGAGCGCCTGGGCTTCTTTTAAAGAGGGCAAGTACACAATGCAGGCCTAACAGGACCAGATCTTCACATTTTTGAAGAGAAGGTAGAAATGTGGATTTCATATGAAATCTTTCGATTTTTAAATGTTAGCAACTAAGTCAATTTTTTAAAAACACTTCAGGCCAATCAAAATAGATGCAGACCAAATATAGCCCGGTGTCTACAAACTTGCGACCTGCATCCTACACTATGTGAAGTATAGAGCAGGGCTAGGTGCTGTAGGGTATATACAGATAACAGAAACGGTGACAGCCTTCAGAGTTTACAATCTGTTAGTGGGAGGAAGTTTATTTAAGAAACTTACAATGGATGGCACAGTGAGAGGTAATTTTATATCACTCGGAGTTTTTAGTTGCAACAGAAACCAACTTTGGCTCTCTGAAACGGAAAGGGAATTCATGAGAAGGATATGGGCACCTCTAGAATTGCCAGTTCCAAGTATAGATGGAATCCAAGTTCTCAAGTTGTTAACTTCCAATTGGCTTAGGAACAGTGTGTTCCAGAACCATTCTACTGTTGCGTAAAGCCAGCTGCTTCTGGTTGTTGGGGTGCATAATAGGCTAGTGACTCTAATAGGGCAGCCAGTTTCATCTCTTTCACTATAAAGTTAGTTCCTTGGTGAGATGTCATGGAGCCTAAGGTACCGTGATGGTGAATAAGGTATTCAGCAAGTCCATGTAGGGTGATGGCAAAAAGCATGGTTGGCAGGAAAAGTAAATCTAAATTCAGTCAACCTCCCCAATGAGGTTGACTCACTACAGCACTACTGTCCCCTCCATGATAAGAAGAGTTCATTCTAATGACTTCTTCTAACATGAGCACTAAGCAGTGGCAACAGCCAGATCGACCTTACAGAAGGGAAGTTTCATACTGACCTCATCATAACCTGAGTCTTGGCCTCCATGACCACTTTGTTCATGACCCCAAGAAGCAAGTACTGGTTTGACTAGGGAAGGAGCATGACCTGCATCCACAGGGTGGCTCTTCTAGTCTACCAACCTATGAAAGCTTCCTTAGTAGTGAGGACATTTGGTAAGTTCATTTGGGACACAAATACTCTCACTCTTTAGGTCTATTCCGAGAGGTTCATCTACATCCTCTCTCTCAAACTGCCTTGTCACCTATGCTCTAATTCCCTGACTTTTATGTGATTCTTGAATGATACTTAAAGCTAAGTGTGTTCAGACATTTTATTTTAACTATCAATTCAGTCTACTCTACCATTATTAGGCAGTGGCATTCCAAAACAAAGAATGAAATTTTAAGGTGTGAAGAAAACACTTGGCCTTTGGCAAGTACCAGCAATGGGTTATCAAATAGAAAATCTTTGATCATTTGTCAGTTTCCTATGACTTTTTTCCTTTACCAAAAGATAAAATAATTGAGAATTAAGTCCAGTTTGGTTTGAATTTAGCAATAAGTGAGTTTCAGCTTTATGTGCAAAATGGGCATGAATAACAGTTAAAGTATAGGATCAATAAGGTAATACATAGGCTGCTTAGTGAATGGTAAACTTTGCACCAGACAGTACAACAATGTGGTGTCATGAGAACTGGGGAAGGAGTGAGCAGCAAAGACTGGGTCCTCAGGCAAGAGCACCGAATGCTATGAAAAGCTGGCAAGAATAAACCAGAGAAAGAAGACAAGGGGATAACCTGAGGCACTGAGGTAGGAAGAGTGGCTTTCTAGTCTGGGGTTTTTTTCAGTAGATCTGCAGACAGGGATGGAAGTGATAAACAGGAAAGGAAATGACTCATAGAGAAAGGTCTTAGGTCAGAAAAACGGGAGGGAATGAGTCCAGGAACAAAGGAGAGGAATTAGGAGGGGAAAAAAAGAAGAGACCCTTTTTCTTAGAAATAGAACTGAAGGAAAATAGAGAACTTCAGAGATGTAAAGGTACAGTGAAGGTAACTGGGGCAGAGGCCAGGACCCTCTCGGCGAGCCAGAGGCAATGGCACCTGCAACGCACAGCTGTGGGAAAGGTTTGGTGCAACCTTTACAGAGAACAAATCCTTAGAGAGAGCAAAAAGATTTCATCTCATGTGACAACTCCAATGAATTGGCTTGGGATGTTTGTTATACTAAGATGAATTAGGAGGCCAACTCTGGGCTCAGCAGAAGACAGTGCAGGCCAGAGTACAGGAGGGGACAGAGCTGGCCTGCATGCCAGCTATTTGTCATCCTTGTAATAGGGAATTGAAGAAAGATGAGTTAAAATTCTCCTGCACAGCTGTAAGGGTCTTCCATGATTTGAGTTAAAGGTATGCTAGAGCTCAGCAGGAAAAGGAAAGCATTCTGGAATTAAACAGGAATAGGACTGGGGAACTGAGCATAGAAGACGGACTTGGGAGGCCCAAACATTTTGGTCAAGAAGGCATGACGATTTCTGTCTGAACGGTGTGTCCTGTTCTGGGATAGGCAGCCCGGGGGTGAATGCAGGCTGCAGGGGCTCAAACAGCACGTGGCAGGAAGGTGGAAAGCATAGTTCAGAGATCTCACAGCGTAAAATGTGAGGACAGAGAGAGGAGGGAGGGAGGGAGGGAGGGAGGGAGGAGGATTGTGTGGGTGTGTTTGGGGGAGGTTGTAGATGCACCGCAGGAAGAAGGCATGTGGTAAGTAAGGTCCGGGCTCCCGATGGGCAAAGAGCAGCTCAGGCCCTGCAGTATAGGACAGAGCACAAGGCATGACAAAAGCTCAACAGCAGGGGCCTTGGGCAGAGGTTAAGTCTTGTGGCCTGGGTTATAAGTGAAGATAAGCTCTCACTGGCCACTAAGAGAACGGAGGTGAGGGATATGGAGGATAAGGCAAGGAATGGAGGAAGGATGATAACCAGTAGCCATGGTTAGCCACCAGTACCCAATTCTGGGGTTGGAAAATTCTAAGCTCTAAGGGTGTGAGGGGAATAGAGGTGAACAATAAGCAGGCAAGAAGGGCAGGAAAGGTAAAGGTTATTAGTACTAGTACCTGTCCTGCCCCTCCTAGGGCTGGTTTAGGAGCAGGGGCAAGACTGAATCCACCAGCTGATCCATCAGTCATTCACAAACCAGGGGTAGGCACAGGCAAGGAAAAGAGCAGGAACTAAGAGGGGGCACACTAAGTCTGTACTGGATTTGATTACCATGTTTCCCTGATTTTCTCTAGAAGCAGGCTACAACCAAGTTGGGAGGAAGAGCATGGAGTGAGGGCAAGCTGGAATTTATAAAATACAATTTGGAACTCATAGTAGCTGATTAAAAGGGTCTTCCAGGTGAATCAAAATATAATCCTGCCTTACAAAAAGAAAGTTGTAAGTTTAGTTTAGCATCCCCACCCCAGTTAAAGTTATCATAAAAACCCACTAGTCAATTTTAAATACCTTTTTATTTTTATGATTTATTTGGCAAAATAATGTTTTGACATTGTGATATAATTCTATACGCAAAATGTGTAACTCATGGGTTCCTATCAAACTGACCTGCACCAGAATGCCTGCCAAAGTCTTGTGACAAAATGCTACATCAGCTTTTTTGTACATTTTGTGAACAGTTCCTTTTATTTATATAGCAAATAATCAAACGAGACCACAAGTATAACAATCCAAACCAAACCAATTCATATGAGCAGGGAGAAGGTATACAACTAGTTTATCAAGAACATTTCTGGGAAGAGTGAAAATGCCTTGCTTCTGGTATTTCAGCCAGCCATAGCAGGGATACAGTGGCATGGTTCCCACCCTCAGGATGTTTATGATGTAAGAAGAAGTGAGAAAGGAACATGACTGATTTAGAGCACAAGCTCAGGAGTCAACCCGATTCCAAGCTTTTTATTTCCATATAAAATAAGGACAGACAGAGCCTAACCCATGAGGTTTCTGGGAAGATTAAATGCGTGTAGCACAGTAAATGTTAGTTGCCAGTGTTGATGTAGTTAGTATTACCACTATTATTGGGTACATTAAAGTGCCAAGGGCTACAGGAGTTCTAAGGCATAAGGAAGATAATTTTTTCAAGGGCTGGAGTGATTGGGGAAAGCTACATAGAAGAGAGACAGTTCAGCTCTAAGGAATGGATACCATATTTAGGTATGTGGATGGGGGAAAGGGAGAAGGAGAAGAGAGGGCGGTGAACCTGGCATAAGCAAAAATGTTGGGAGAGAAATGAAGTAGTCCCAGTAGACAGCAAGGAGACCAGGCTGGTGGAGTAGAATGCTTGATTTGGGAAATGCCGGGAGACATGCTAAACAGCCACGCCAGGTGTCACCTGCAGGGGCCCAGTATGTTCCTTAAGGAATCCAGATCTCATCCGGTAGGCGATGAAATGCTATTGGAACCGGGAAGAACATTCAAAAGTATTGGTAATTTGCTCTTGTTATCTAAATTTTAACTGGAAAGCTAGACCGGCACTTCTCAAACTTTAATGTGCATACAAGTCACCCAGGAATCACATTAAAATAAAAATGTTCCGACTCAGTATGTTTGGATTGGAGCCTAAGATTATGTATTTCTAATAAGCCCCCCGATGCTGATGCTACTAGTCCTTGGAGCACTCTTTCACTGTTTCTATTTGAGGTAGACTGATGGAGGAGAACGGCTGGGTTGATAAACAGATGGCTAGACATGACGATTCCTGTGTTCTTGCAAACTCGTAGGCCGGTATGTCATGGTAGTATTAGAAATCATTGGTCTGGATTTTAGGATATATATGGGGAGGACAGCCCAAACTTTTAACTGTAACTCTTAATTCTGAACCTATTTTTTCATGGTACTGTAAAACAGTGATAATTCAAATATCTCAAATATCAAAATATAAATTTTATTAAATAATTCTCTTATAAAGAATTCAGGTTTATAGGAATACACAATCTTGATAAATATTATCAAGATTTTCACCCAGAGGTTGGCTTTCTACTACAAAGGAAAGACGTAAGAAATTGATTCCTTTTTCTATAAAGGAAAATGGCATGAATACATTCATGATGTGCAGCTATTAATAACTTCAAGGATGACTGAAAGGGTTAGCAACATTTGGTCATAAGAAAGAAACCATGGCAGCAGTTTCTTATATGACAGCTGGATTAAAAGAAAAATAACCCTTGTGCTATTACAGCAAGAATAGCACGCTCAACCATATATGTAGATGAGGAATTGGATACGTTAGCCATAATGCTTGTTATAGTGACATCTCAAAAACTAAACCCAGGGTTGGATAGCTGTCAAACCCCGTAATTTCCTCTTGAGAACAGTCTTTGTCACACTGACAGACCACATCTGTATTCATGCTGTGGTGGATTCTGAATAATATCTGTGATACACAGAGAAAATAAAGGAGACTGCCCTGCCACTCTCCATGATGGATAACCCCACCAGTGAATTTTAGAGCTAGATGGAGTCTGCCACGTCGTATAATGCAACACCCTCGTTTCTGAGAAGAGGAGAGCGCAGTCAAGAAAGGCTCAGTGATTTGTAGTGAGAATGGTGAGCGGCAGAGCTGGGACTAGAATTCAAGCGCCCTGATGGTCAGCCCTGGACACCACGGCCTACACTACCTTAACATGGCGCCAACGTGGCATCCGAAGAGGGAAACAAAAGTCCATAATCCAAAAGCCCGTGCTCTACATAAGCCAGCACTGACATGAAATGCATCCACCCATTCAACATGTCCAGAACTGCTGTGTTCCGAGGGAAGTGAGATGACGAACACCCTGCTGTGCCTGCGTGCGTTAAGCTCACGTTCTAATACTGGAAATAACTATGTACAAGCAAAAAGAAGAAAGATATTGCGACAGATTAGGGGTTAGAGAGTGTCAAGCAGAAGGTGGAGAAATTTTCCGTTTGGGTGGTTGGCAGGCGGGCGGGGCAGGGTGGCGGGTGGGGCCAGGTTTCAAGATAAGAGAAATCTTAACAATGGAGGTAGCATCTGAACTGGGCCTGAAGGATGAGGAAAATCTGCTTTAGTATAAGAGAGGGCCACAAAACCAGTGCATCGTAAATGTGAGAAAGATTAAATATTCCTTCCATTCAAATAATATGTCCTCAATAACATGAACTAAGTTAGCTAAGGCACTTTAACTGAAGAAACCAAAATAACATGTTATATTTGTATGCAACAAAGTCATCCCTCTTCTCTACTTGTTTTCTGATCTAGTTTCTGAGCTGCAGTTCCTGTAAAGTTATATCAAAAATTTATACTTGTAAAAACGACTGTGAAACTACGAAGGTAAGGATATAATTTTTGTTCATGGGGCAAAATCAATCAAGAGCCTTCTGAAAAACTGGCATTTTCTTTAAAAGACTAGAATATTATCATTTCTATAGCTGCATTTTTAACGAACAGTTTTATTCCATATATTAATGTATGAAGGTGCCTAGTGGGAGGAAATTCTGAGGTCAGCTTGAAAAGCTTACATATATTCAGTCATCCTGTACAAGAGGATAATCAGAAAAGAGAATCTCTAACAAGTTTAAATTTGAAATAAAAACTAAGGCAGTACCATTGCAGAGAAGATATGAAAATTCATGAAACAAAAATAGGAACCTCAAAAAGTAAATATCTTTGGTCATTACACTCAAAATATATCATTATATACCAGGTACAACTAGTGACTGCTATCTGTGTATGCCTCTGAAGAAGGAGGTATGAGTTTCAGTATTTTCTATACCTTTCTATACACAGAAGCATAAATATACTTAGATATCAAGAATCATATTCACCAAAGTAGGTATTCACTATAATAACTGATCTTGTTGAGGTCACATGATGACATTGGTAAGATAATCATTCTGATTCACAAAATAATGACACAGAAACTTTCTTTTGTTGGAAATTGTCTGAGAAAATGATAAGCAACAAGTCTGCTGGTGGTGAGAAGGAATTACAAGAAGCTAAAGAACACAGTGAGGAATAACACCTCAAAAGAGATGCAGATGATTTGGGGGGGAAATGCTATTTTACTTTCCTTTAAGCCTCCTGGGTCTTTAAGGCTGTCTTCCATTCAGAGGAACAGAAAAAGACTATTAGTTCATTTACCCATGCTCATGACAACCCTTTCCTCTAGTATGGCTGTGATATGAGGCATATGTAATTTTTTCGGCTCAAGAAAGTAGCCATCCCTTCCTTTGAAAATTACATTCCTAAGCCCCTAACGGACACTCTGGCAATGAAAAAATATTTTTCAACAAATCATGACACGCTTACTTGCATCCAACTTTAAGTACCCCAAAAAGGCAAGGGAGATGTTCTGTGTACTTTGACTTCCCCATATACTATGGAGAAAGAAATGCCTATACCCAAAATAGCAGGCTATACCCTCAGCTGGCTCCCGTGGTGCCCGCAGAGTAAGCTGGTGCCTCGATGTTTCCTCATTACACCAGCATCTGGCAATCCACCTATGTATGTGCTCGGAGCCTGGACGCTGGGCCCGGGAGCGAGCCGTCCGCATGTCCACATTTCATTTCAGGGCTGGGAAGCAGAAGCAGCTTTCCAGAGCTTTTTGCCAACTGACAGGTGGTGGGAATGATCATGAGGCTTGCTTACAATGAGACAGAGAAGGCTCCTAGGCATGGAGAAATAAACATTCCCATGCAGAGAAAAACGCCAGCTAGAAATACCACGGGATGCTGGATGCAGACAAAGTCAAGAGAGAACATTAAGCCAGCTCCCTGTTGACAACTGAGGCTGACTCGTGAACTGAAAATGTAGAAAGAAGCCTTCAGAGATTAATTCACGAAATCACATGCGGAAAGAGAAAACGAAAAGCAAAGCCACATGTGAATATAAACCTTTGGATTACATTTTTAAATACTCTGCTAGTTTTAAAACACTAAATTAAAGCAAGAAGAAAACTATAGTGAGAATTTTACCATCACTGGTTATGAGGAGTAACAATGGTCAATTATTTATTAAATAATTACAATGCATAAGACAACATGTCAGGACACTGAAAGTTATAGTTAAGTTCATAAACTCAAAGAGCTTGTAGTATTTTATGCAGAAAATCATAATAATTGTATTGTTGTTTACCGAGTAAGTGATTTTAAAAAAAAAACACAATAAATGCTATAAAAATTTAGAGAAAGGACTTGGGAAACATACATGGAAATATTACTGCTAAAGGGGCATGATGTATAAAATCTATTCTCACATATTTAGAAAATAGATAGATATGGATAGATGGATGGATAAATAGATACAGCAAATGTGGGCAAAATGTGAAAAGTTGGTGGATCTAAGAATCTGGGTGGGGAGTATATTGGAGTTCTCCATATGGACTTTGTATTATTTTTACAACTGTGAAATTATTTCAGAATAAGAATTTTTTTAAATTTTTAGAGAAAGGGGTGAAGACTGTGTAATGTAGAGAAAACAAAAGGCTTTATTTAACAGGACCTTGAAAAATAGCTCTAATATGGTAAGGCAGGTAGTAGGAAAGGCATTGCCAGGCAAGAGATAGAGAATAAAATATAAATGCACATGACATAGTCAAAGGAACAAGTATTAAGCCAAAAGAAATGCAGGAATTGGGTACTAATGAAAGATGAGTTGGGAAAGAGAAGCGTCCCCGGGGACCAGGTGTTAGCAAGTCACAGTCAAGAGTTTTAACTCACCTGTTAAGAGTCACAGAAGAGGTTTGAACAGTAAAAAGAAAGAAAGAAAAAAAAGGCACTACAAAGTCTTAAATGTTGTACTCATGTTAAAGAAGAAAGATGTTTCCTGTTTTAACCTTTAAGTGCTAGAAACAGCTTATTCGCTAATATTAATTCCATAGTATAAACATAGTACTAATAAGCTCTTATGTCTCTTGAACTTCTGCCATTTGTAGTGTGTAGAAAAACAAAAGAAAAGAATTTCCTAAGAACGTTTGAGTAATAATGAAACATTACCTTTGAAAAATCTCAGGTGAGTACACAAATTACAGCTATCAACCCTAAGCAGAAATTAAAGTTTTAGGTTTACACACCAAAAAGAGCCTCAAATGTGGAATTCCAAATAATAAACATTTTATGATATCTTTAGAGATGGCATAAACTAGTACCAATTTTTGTTTGTTTTGTTGTGTGTGTGTGTGTGTATGTGTGTGTGTTTTATATGCAATACCTCCCTGGGTTTAAGAAAGTAATTTCTCATAATCCTCCCCTCAGGAGAAAACTTGCTTTCATTAATTTATACAGGAAAAGTTATAGTTAGAACCCACCAAAACAATCATTCATTAAAAAGAAAACCTTAAAAAAAATGGTTTCCCCTAATAAAACAAACACATAAAACAAGTCACGGGCAGAGACAAAAGGCTTAAGATAAGTAAAATAACAAAAGGAGATGAAACATCAGCAGATACAGCTTAAGAAAGGAGTGTAAGAGAGTATAAAACCATCACAGAAAGAAAGGCCACAATGGGTGCAGCACAAAGGAGAAGAGCCATAGCTCAAAATATACTAAAAGGTGAGCAAAGCATGGAGTTGAAATTGAAACTACCAAAAACTTTTAAAAGATTTCCAACACATGCATAATCAGCATTTCTCAAAGAAGAATGTGGCTTAAAAATAACATTCAACCCATTATGTGTTTTTATTCAAGTGCAGGGGTCCAGATAAACATTTCTGAGTACGAAAGGCAACAAAGTACATAGTTCTTAGGATCCCAACAAGACAACAGACTTTGCTTAAGCAGAACCTGTGGCACAAGGCCTGGAGATGGACTTTGAACCCATTTAACCGTCGAAATAAGACTAAAACAAATGAAATTATGATTGCAGAACAGAATGTGAATGTTATGAACCCCAGTAATATATTTTTTAAAAAACACGCATTACTTTCATTTATGATAAAGTTACTGAAGTCAACATTGTTAGAGCAGTCAGGCAACGACTCACAAACCTTATAAAAGTCCCTCAATCAGCTGGTAAAGCCCTCAGACTGAATGAAGGATACTCCTGCCATGGTTTTCACACCTTCAGTGTTTCCACCAAGTTACAAAGTGAAATGATTCCTTGGTGCCTTACGTCCCGAGTCTGTTTTTTTGTTGATGTTTAGTTTATTTGGTATTTTTGCTGGTTTTATTTTGTTCTGTTACTGTTGCTGTTTGGTTGGCTTGTAAAATGAAAGTATAATTTGGGCAAGTGCCTCTGAAAGGGTCTACTCTTGGTCTTCAGAAGTATCTCTGGTCTGATTATAATTCTCCCTTTTCTATCATTTGCCTTCTCACAGTGGTCTCCGGGTATCAGGCTTCTTCTGTGGAAGAGAACTCAGCTCCCTTCGTGGTAGTCAGTTGAGCAAAAGCTACTCTAGCTTCTCAAGAAGTGAACGTCTAACCTTAGAAACATTACACAATTTTGTATCACTAACAGCCTCAGCAGCTAGTTTTTTCCTCTTATTCATGAAAATTGTGGGCACCACTCAGAGATGTAAAGAAGTTAGACCTCTGTTTCTTTGGCCTACAAGATACACTTGCACCTCCACTTTTCTACACTTAGAGGAAACATTTTTCTCTCCTTTTCTGGTTTCACAACTTCATGTAATACTTTCTTCGTCATCATTTATTCTGGTTTAGGGATTGTGGTGCTATAAATGATAATAAAAATGAGAATTTAAAAGGGCATGTTCAATCACTAATATGCCCTATTTGGCTGTACACTACAGTGGTCTCCAAACTGTTTGGATCACGCAACCATAATAAGCACAAGATTTGTGTGCATATACTCCACAATAAAGAGTATTTATTTGTAATATTATACTGTAATGTAATATTATACTAATACATAAGATTCATAACAAAACAATAAAAATTCCTAAATCAAAGATGCAAATATTTTTAAATTAGAGGAAAATACACATATTTAATGGCAAAAAACTTTTTGCTGTCACTAGAAATTAATATTTAACAAGAACAATATGATTTAATATGCTTTATTTCTGAACATCTTGGTCTAATTCTTTGTGACTGAGCAATTTAAAGTTGTTGAATACTTAATTTTAATGGCTATCAGAGATTACTCATAAGATACGTAGCTCAAGGGGAGAAAAGGACCTTGTGGAACTGAACCCCTATGTTTTTATCCCATCCTCGGATAATGCAAAGGTTAGGGTGTTTTGTTTTTATTATTACTTTATAAGCATCCATCTTTTCCCAATGTCAATTAGCTGCTCTTGAAAACTTACTAAAGCTTTTGAATTTCTGTATTTTCAAAAACTGTATTCCAAAACCACGGAAACTTTGTAAGATTCCTTTATAAGGAGGACATTCCATTTTTCAACATATTGAACAGGCAGATATAAAGGACTTTAATTGGTACATACATCATTCCTTAAAATAGAATCACTGGGGAGCTGGTGTAGCTCAGTGGTTGAGCGCCAGCTTCCCACATATGAGGTCCCGGGTTCAGTCCCAGGCCCCGGTACCTCAAAAAAAAAAAAAAAAAAAAAAAAGGAATCACATTTCCAAATATCCATTTCCAAAATGCTCTGTCCACAGCATAGGTTTATTTTGGGAAGCAATTACTTTCTCATACATTGTTAGAAACATCATTTTTACCTTGAAAGGCCATATTGAAGTATATTTATTTTCTAAAAATCTCCACCAGTTAATGTCTACCAAAACCAATGAGCACAGAAAAGGTTGGCAAATTTGGGTGCCTGTCATTTTGTAAAAAGAAAATGAATAGCAATTCTTAGTTCATTTGCAAGAAAGCATCTCTTGTGGTACAAATATATTGATATTCATTATTCATCTCATAAGATATATACAAAGGTGCTATTATTTCTTAAAGGACTTGCTTTCATAAAATCAGCTAAGTTAATGCTGTCCCATAGCAGTCTGCATGCTTCTGGCTTTTACGTCTTTGCTCCCGTTCAACAGCTTCCTGGATAGCTTGATCGTGGATGATGCAGCAAATGAATTTCATATATATGATGCCACTGATAATGACGGTGGATGCAAATCCTTATTTCAAATAACCTGCTCGGTAAGGGCTGACTTGGGGTGAGATTCATCAAACGGCTTTGATCTTAATTGGCAGCACCTGCTGGATATCCCCACTCTCCACTCCTTCCTCAGAGCCAGAAGCCTATTCGATGGGCACCACCGCCCAGAGCACAGTCTGCATTTCTCAGAACTCCCCACCCCCTGCCACCTGCAGCCAGGCGCGGCCCTGGGACTAAGCTCCGGCCACTGGGATGTAAGTAGAAAATATGTATTCCTCAAAAGAAGGGCCAGATCTTCTGCTTGCTTTCCTCCTAACTACCTGGAATTCAGCTGTGGCAGGTGAAACTAAAGACTCCACTTTGAAGGGAGAGAAAGAAGCGAGTGTTGAGGCAGCCACAGCACAAGCCAGGAGTCCGGGCCCTTTGTGATTGTGTTGCCATCAAATAAACCCTGGACTGCCTGTGTTTACATGGGCGAGAAAGACATTTTTATCTTTTTTGAGCTTCTACTATTTTGGGTTTTCTGGCTCTTGCCACTATTCTGAGCCCTAATTAATACACCTTGTAAGAGGTTGATGAGTTCAAACAGGAGTCAAAGAAGTACCTATCACCTCTGCCATTTTCTCGTTGTTAGCACTTGCTTACACTATTAATATTACTTTCACCCTGCAGTTCCCCCCACAGAAACTACTTTCAAGCCTCTTGTCCATTTTGGAAGGAGTAGTTTATAAAAACTATGTATCTTTAAATTGCACTTTATCAGCATCGATGTTGAATATTAACAAAGCTTCATTTTTTTTTTTTTTATCAATACAGAAATAGTTCTCTTTTCTTTCTGCTCCTCTCTCTCCCCACTGTCAAATGTTTCAGCACCTCTCTGGGGTGCATGCTCTTCACCCACATTACACCCCACTGTCTCAGGGATGGATGGACTCAAGCTCACTGGAGCCAACTGGATCAGATGACCCAGCTACTTCATTTCCAAACCACTCAATAGAAATGATTCACAATGATAAATTTCTCTCTTGGATCACAACAATATGCTATGAGATGGAAATTCTCATTAGGAAACAATCAGCATAAATAAGCATTCTTCATAAAACTGAAAACCCGTAAAAGCAAACGGCAAATTAAGGGATGGGTGTATGTAAAGATTTTGGTGACTTACCTGAATACCTCAAGAATAGTCCTCTCTGGTAACTTGGGAGCCACCTGCTTAAATGCTTTTTTGAAATCTTCCGAAGTTAAAAATCCACGATCTGTGCGAAACAAAATATAGAGCACTCACTTACTCTACAAGCCCTAGGAACTGTTAGTTCAGCCATAATGTTTACATGAAACTATTTTAATATATTATCAGGAGAAAGCAGTAATTTATAATTGATTTAACATATAAAGCAACCCAAGAGTGTCTCATTGGCAGAATTAAGTACTTAGTAATACTCCCCTTCAGTGCAGTCCCAGAATATCTGGAAGGTCACTTCTAGCCTGAAAATTCACAGGTTCTCTGAATCCAGGGAAAGGATGTAAAGACATGCTCTACCACAATGGCATTAGGCTTCAAGTCCTTAGGAATTGTCAAAACAATTCAATCTTCAAAATTCCCTCCCCCCGCCTTGCTTGATATTAGAATTATGACATATTAATAATTAGTGTAAAACCATAACCATAGCCAAGATACTGAACCTGGACTCCGTAAGTCTTATCATCCTTGTGTGTGAGCCATGGGGCTTAGGAGGTCCGAGGGCTCACACTCGATGTGGGAAAACAACCCCTGCAATCATGAGTGGGTCAGGAGTTGAAGGAAAAGGTCACATGGTGTCCCCCACTTCTGTGGTTCATGGCCTATATGCCCACATGTCTGGACTTTTTGCTGTCCCTTTTACGATATAGGCAAATCAAAAGTACAATCACAAAACTGTAAATAGTCTGTCATCTATGATAAATGGAAAGAATTTAAGATCAGCACAGGAAAAAAAAAATCCCACAACACCTCAAGTATACTAGATAATGAATACAGTAAAATAATCTTCCAAGTATACAGCATATTTAATTGCTGTGTATATGTTCCACTCACGGTTCCTTCATACCAATTTTTTTATAACTAAACACTTCAAAGGCACTTACAGCGCATGTCAAAAGCTGTGAAGATGTGTCTTATTTCACTCCAATATAAGTGGGCTTCCTTCTTTTTCCTTACAACATTTAAAAACTCCTCAAGTAATATGCCTAAAAGTTGGAAAAGACCATTTTTAAGGAAAGAAAAATGGAAGAAAAGTGATAAATATCACAAATAATCAACTTTTATCTTCATTTTGTTGAACAGTATTTACTCCTAAAGATCTAAAAAGAAGAAAAAGCATGTTGCTAAGGACTGAGGAGACACACACTAACAATCATCTGCAAAACTGACAGACACTTTTAGAGTTCATTTGGCTTCTTCAGGGGGAGAAAGGAACGGTGACCTTGAAAGAGTTTAACCCTCCTCCCTCCACTAGACCTAACAGACAGTCCTGAAACTACTTATTTAACGAGGTCTCATAATTTTTCTTTCCTTATGCTTCTTTGATCCCTTTTTTTCCTAGTCAGATGTCATTATGGCAGATTTTTTTCCAACTGGGAGATCAGGTCAAAGAAGTAGTTTCTCAAAAGTCAATACCAATTGCACACTGCAGATAAAGGTGGAGAGAATATTACATAAACAATAGAGCTGGCACGGTCCCCAGTCCTGGATGCACCCCACGACGTGTTTGGCAGCCTCAGGCTCAGCTTCCTGTGACTCTCATAATAAAAGAGCCCAGCGTGATAATATGAGATTGGATACTGTGCTTACAATGTCTATTAAAATGAATTCTAATGTGATCTTTGTAGTAAGTTTAAAGAGCAGAGCCAAGAATTTAAACACTTTAGTGAATTGAGCCCTAAATATATAAAAAGAGCAACTCGTTTATATACATCAGGATTTCCATTAAAAAAAACAAAACACCTTTATCCCACTATTTTAAAATAGCCCTAAATAATACAATAAATAAATGCCAGTGTTTAAGAACTTTGCACCCTTTTTCCTATTGGTGAGTTAAAACTGAAGTATATACCTATCCTAAAATAGCTCCAATAGCTTTTAAAAATGTAGAAAATAGTTTTCTAAATTTTCCATGTTTTTCTTATTTGTAGTTCAATTCAGGATTTAGAAACTAAAAGAATAAATCTATCTTTATGTTTTTAAACCATTCTTTTACAACTCTTGAGGACCAGCTGTGTGCCAGGCACTGCATTTAGCTCTGGAAGTCGAGGACAGGCAAGCACACTCATGATTCCAGTATCAAGGGTCTAGTAGGGGAGACTGTCATTACACAGGTCCCATTGCAAAGGAACGTATAATTACAAATTTCATGAAGGGGAAAACAGGATGCTGTGGGAGAGTCTTCCTGTAGCATAGACTCTGGAGAACAAGGAGAGAGCACTTGGAGGAAGCAGCAATATTTAATATTTAAGCCAAACCTAAAGGATAAGATAGCAACTGGCTAAAGGAGGGAAGAGGAGCATTTCAGGCAGTGCAGCAGCCTGGGCAAAGGCCAGGAGGTGGAAGTGTAGAAGGCATGAAATGAGGCCATGGTGGCTGGAAAGTAATGAGCAAGATGCTCAAGAGGAAGGCAGGGGCGGGAACACACGGGCCCCGTGGGCCACATTAAAGATGTTTTATTTAAGATGTAAGAGGAAGTCAGTAAAAGGTTTGAATTGGGAAGTGAGCTGAACTGATTGCCATTTCTGAAAGACCTTTCTAGCTACTGTCTCAAAAAGGACTGGAGGAAGGGCAAAACATATAAAAAGGGAGACCAGTTAGGAGCCCACAGGCAAGGGATGTAGTTTCTAGGGTGATAGCAGCAGGAAGCAGAAGGGTTCCAGATATATTTTGGAAGAGAACTGGCATAACTTGACGAAGGATAAGATGTGGCAGGTGAGAAAGAAAAAGGTGTCAAGAATAAACTCCAGGGGCTGGCTTGAGTACTAGGTAGTTTGAAGAGTCATTTTAAAGAGCTGGGGAAGGCTAGAGAGGAAGAGCAGGATTGGAGGACGAGATGAAGAGTTGAGATTTGGGCATGCTGTTTGATGCCTCAAGACCTCCAAGAGGAAAAGTCACATAAGCAGTTGTATATCCTCTAGGCAACAGGGTATACCTTCCAGTGCCAACTGGAATGCCTGGCACATAGTAAGTGCTTAAGAAATATATACTGCATTGAATTAGCCGATGTGGCACTTATTTTTCCCAGCAGCAGTGGAAGATATACATTGATGCAGCTCCATTCTCATCTAATCATCCTTGATGACCAGAGAACATATTTAAAACTGCTAGCTGAATCTAAAATTGAAGTCTAGTCACGGCACCTTCCCATAGAATCAAGCCCAAGCCTTCATCTCATGAGCACCAAAAGCTAATCAACCAAATAGCATTGAGATTAGCCGAAGTACTTGAATAATTGGGTCTCAGATCATGGCATATCCTATGAGGCTTTTCACAATCTAGCCTCATCCCCAACTGTTTCATCCCAGACAACCAAAGCTGCAGCCAAAGCAAACTTCCGGGTGCCTCCCTAAGACAGCAGGGCCTCTGTGTGACCCTGCCCAGAATGGTCTCTCTCTTTTTTCCTAGTGAATTTTTTTTACCTCCTTCCAGATGCAACTCAAGAATTACCTCCTTTTGGAGGCTTCCCTGATTTCTCCCAGTTGAGTCCCTTTTCTGTGACCCTACAACCCTTTGTTCATAACACAATCATAGACTCTTTTAGGTGGTAGGGTAGGTTTGGCCACCTGTCTGCCTGAGACACACTGAGGTAAAACACTGTGTCTTAGCCAAGATCTGGTCCCCAGTGTTGGGCATGGTGCCTAGGCTAGCACACAGCCTGCATTCACTACTTACCTGCTGAATAAAGAAATGAAGCAACAAATAGGAAGATGTTATTTTTTGTTTTCAGCAAAAAGCATCAAAACGTGTGTTTTAAAAAGGATCTTACAACTCTGTAAACTAATGCCAGAAAAAGTAGGTCAGTTTGTATTCACAAAGCCAGCAAAATAAACTATCATTTTAGAAACTCTAATTGCTTAATATATATATATATTAAGAACAAACAATATTCAGAGGAAAAGGAAGTACATAACAGTAGTTGCCCTTTCCTTATCACTGTATCTGACTAGAAAACAATAACTAAGAAAGAACATACAATTCCATGGTTCCATGTGCGAGTCTCAGGGAAAACAAAAAATTAGTGCATGAGTGGCAATTTGTTTTAAATTATGTATTCAGATAACTCATCAGTAGTTGGAGCTATAACGTATTCAGGTCTTCATTTCACAATCTTGTGGGATAAAAAACAAGTGTTTTTTTAGTTTTTATTACGGGAAAGTTTGTGTGGATTTAAACTGTGTGTTTATTACCTGCCGCCTTAGTTTGCCAGGGCTGCTATGACAAATACCACACAATCGGTTGGCTTATACAACCAGAAATTTATGGTCTCGTGGTTTTAGAAGCTAGAAGTGCAACAGCAAGGCTCTGGCAGGGCTTGCTTTCCCCCAGAGACTGTAGCGTTCCGGCAATCCTCTGTCACATGGTGGTGTCTCTCTCTTTGTGTCTCCTCCTCTGATTTCCCCTGACATGTACCTTCTGGCTTCTTCTGACTTCTGGCTTCTTCTGACTGGCTGTGTCCAAATTTCCTTTGCTTATAAGGACTCCAGTCATATGGATTAAGGTTCACCCTGATTTCAGTTTGGCCTCATCTAAACAGGATCTTCGAAAAGCCTGTTCACAAATGAGCACATACCCTAACTAGTAACATCTTCTGAGGTCCTATTTACAAATGGGTTCACACCCACAGGAACGCAGACTAAGACTTGAACATGGCTTTTATGGGGTACATGATTCAGTCTCCAACGCCCACAAAAAAAAAGAAACAGTCTATTAACACAAATGAATCTATGTATGCAATCAAGTTTTTTCACACTATTTTTCCACTTGTTCATGTACCTTGTATTTTAAAGTCAATACTCTAGGTGTCAAAAGTGCATATTTTATATTAAACTGTGTAAACCCATCTCCCTTCAACCCACATGCCCTTAACTTGTTTCAGTCTTCCGTGGGAATGCCTATCCAAATGCAACCCCCTTTTCTAAAACAGAGGTAGAAGTTTTTATTCAGCTTGCCTCTCACATTGCAGTAACACAATCACTTTCCAAAGACGGTGCATAAAGGTTTGTTATTCCTAAGGCTCTGCAATGCAACTTTGTTAATGTAAGTTTATATATCTATATCTTGCTGTTCTTTAAATGGCCTATAAATGGGGTCCCTTCTATTAACTCTACCTGCTGTTAAAATATGCAAAGCTAAAATTACCATTTCACAAAGACTTTCAATAATGCTACTGACATCAGATTTCATATCCAATGAGAAATGCATTACCTATGTCTGCCCCTGATGTGAAAGAACATGGTGAGAGAATTCTAACTTCAACTACAGTGTTGGCTTCTCTATGTGCACAGATCCTCTACCAAAGTTACCCAAACACTTTATCGTAGTTACCACTTCGGATAACGACGACTTTGGGAGCCACACAGACCTATGTATTTATCTGCATCTATTATTAATCTGCCTATAGAAGGTGTTCAGGAATTGCCCGCGTGGTTGAACTCTATCAGTAGTTTGCAGAAGTTTTTCAGCTGTGGAAAGGTTCTTCTTTATAAAATCTCACAGGGCAGTCCAATGTGTAGAGAAGGTGGTGGCAGAGGTACTCGATTTGAAGCCAGGTGGCCCTCCACCCTTCCCTGTCCAGCAGTGCTACTGGGTGTGCCTCCACAGGACCTAGGATTGAGGACCACGGCTCCAAAACCACTGCAACCCATACTCTTTACAAATCCTCCCCGACTCTCCAAGTCCGTGCATCTGACTTTCCATTTTATAAGCTATCCTTGCCAAAATGAACTCTTTCCAGGTCTATTATATACATATATATATAAAACTTTCCAAAGTAAAAAATACATCTGATATAGACATATCATATAAAGAGACAGGCTAAGAATATTATCTTTCCTATTTTTTTTATTTGTTTTTAAGCAGTTTCCTAGGAGGGTAATCATCTTTCACCACAGGGGTGGATATATTCAAAAAGTCCAAAAAAACTATATAAATTTTTCTTTGAAAGTTTCATTATGTATATTTTTTGTGGTTCACAGTTCTAAGTTTCAGGGTCAGTACACACAGAGAAATCCTCCTGAAAATGAAGTAGGCTGATATCTGGCCATCACCGTGAGCTGAAATTAGAAACTGCAATAAACCTGGGGAGAATGAAAGGGAAAAACAATAAAAATGCCAAGTTATTTGGATTGTAAGTCAGGTCCCAGATTTAGTGGAAAAGAGAAGGTTCATGTTCATTGTGCCATATATTAATTTTTCCAGAGAATGAAAATCGCCCTAAAAATGAGGGTTTAAAAGGATTAAATGGCCTTTTAAAAGGCATAATGCAAGCCTTCTCTAGTCTGAAAAATAAAATTCAGATTATGACCACTGGAAGCCATGAGGGCAAAATCTGAATAAAATGTGTTTGCACATAAAGACTGTAAAGACAGAAGGTGAAAGTGACATCACCAATGCTGAGCTGACACAGTATGATGGATAAGTAAATTTAAAGGAATAATATTTCCTTCTAGCTTCTTACAGAAGAGTAGGGGAATAAAGAGAAAAGAGCCTACCTTAATGTGAGAAATCAACTTTTACTATATCACTGGGAGGAAAATGAAAAGGAAGAGTAAAAACAGGTTATAGTAGAGAAATCTGAACCAATAAAATCTTATTTCTATCAAACATGTTCTCTTTTTATTACATGCATCTCCTGCTCAAAAGCCTTCAAAGGTAACTTAACAGAGCAAATTCCCAGTTCCTTATTCTGGAATGTAAAGCCTCATTCTCCCTTCTAGGCAAACAGGTCTCTCAATTCCCTTAAGTCCAGGTCGGCTTACTCTGACGAACATAGTCATTTATAGTTATACACTTCTTTTCGTTTCCTGGGCTGCTCAAGCAAATACCATGAAGTAGGTCGGCTTAAACAATGGGAATTCATTAGTTTACAGTTTTGAGGCTGGGAAAACATCCAAGTCAAGGCATCATCAAGGTGATGCTTTCTCCCCAAAACTGTGCCATTCTGGAACTGGTTGCTGGAGACCGTGGTCCTTAGCTTGGCACATGGCAAGGCACATGGCAGCGTCTCCTGGTCTCTTTCTTTTCTCCTGGGTTCCAAGTCAGCTTCTTTTGTAGCGTTTTCTCTCTCATGTCTGAATTCATTGTGCTATAAAGGACTGCAGTAATAGGTTTAAGACCCATCCTCACTGAGGTGGTCCACACCTTAACTGAAGCAGCCTCATGAAAAGGTCCTCCTTACAATGGGTTCCCACTCACAGGAGTGGATTAAATACACACAGCTCCAAACCACCACAGCACTATCCTCCTTGGTGGTGCAGGACTGCAAGGAAGATGGAGTCTGTTTACCTGAGGCCTCTGTTCTGTTAACAGGGTGACAGCTGAGAGCTTTGGGTGCGCATCCTGAGTGGGGGGAGGGGGAGTGTAAGAACAGGGATCTGGGAGGAAGAGGTTTCAGCCACCGTGGGTGGACAGTGTGGTGGAAGAGGGTCAAGGAGAGAAACACCTCAGGGATGGAGTGCAGAAGGGCCTTACCAAGGAGAAAGTGCTAACCTGCCTTTTTCCATTGTTGACCATGAAGTGTGAGGGATAAAGCCCCTTCTCCGTCTTGTTACAGTTGCTTCTACGTGGCATCCCTCATTTGTGTGGGAGTGGCACACTGGAGCAAGTCTAAACCCATGCTGAGTTCTACATGGAGGCTGGCTGGGCAGAGCAGAGAGAGAGCACACAGGAGCCGAAGGAGGAGCCTGCAGCTGGCGGTCCGCACTTCTTTGCTTCTCTGCCTCTTCCAATCCCTTCCATGTCTGGCTCCAGTCCCACACCTCCTCCAAGAGGTGGTGCTGCCCTCCTCTGAACTCTCAGAGCTTTTCTGGCCTGTAGTGCTGATTGACATCTGGCCACAGACCTGCAGTATGGCAACACTTCTTTCATCTTTCCTATCACGTAATATTTTTTACAAAAGCATCTGTGTCTCCTAATCTTTTCGATCCATACAATGAAACTTCTGCAGCATCCTCTAAATGGCAATTAAATAAACAGAATATCTGTGGGTGATACCACAAAATGAGCCTATGATTATGATTTCAAGATAAGGTGACCTTAATTTGCATGCAGTTTCCTTATTACAGAACAAAAACGCCAATCAAAATCTGAAATCAAACAATCTGCTATAGTATTGTGTGGTGGTTTGGAGCTGTGTGTACCCCAGAAAAAAACATATTCTTAGACGTAATCCATTCCTGTGGGTGTGAATTTATTTTAAGTAGGACCTTTTGATGAGATTCTTTCAGTTACTGTGGGGCCCAACTGAATCAGGATGGGTCTTAATCCTGTTACCGAAGCCTTTGTAAGCAGCATGAAACCCAGGCAGATAGAGAGAAAGTTATGGGGAACAAGAAGCTGAACACCAAAGAACCCAGAAGAGAACGGAGAGCCAGGAGAGGTGGCCGTGTACACTGCCATGTGACGGACGAGCCAAGGACCAAGGATTGCCGGCAGCCAGGCCCAGAACACCACAGTCTTCGGAGAGAAAGCATCACCTTGATGATGCCTTGATTTGGACTTTTCCCCAGACTCAAAACCATAAGCCAATAAATTCCCATTGTTCAAGCCAACCCATTTATTTCATGACATTTGCTTTAGCAGCCAAGGAAACTAAGAAACCTTGTAAACTTTGTTCCTTAGATAGGAGCCCCAAAACGACAAAACATACACAATAAAGTGTTTACCCTAAAAGACTAGACAATGGAAATTTAAATTTAATATTAGGAAAGTAACATGTTTAATAGTTAGCTCTCTGGTTCAAACAAGTCAGACAAGGTAGTAATTAATAAAAACACACAAGCTACCTGTCCCTTAACCTAATCATCCACAAATCATTTTTCAATTGAGCTTACACTCACATCATTACCATTATGATGAATCAATCTCTTTGATTTTTCCATAATTCAAAGTTGAAGGTTAAGAGTAAGTTCCTGTTATGTAGATCTGAGAAAGAATACTAAGGGGTGTGGAGTCTTTCTTTTTAGAGTAATGAAATTGTTTCAAAATTTTTGAGATGATAAATGTACAACATTGTGATTACACTAAAAGCCATTGATAATACACTTTGGATCGAATAGCCAGAAACACAGTGGGCGAAGCACAGAGAGATTGAGAGGTGAGGAATTTTCTTGTTTGTCTGTTCTTTGTTTTATTATTATTATTGAAATAATGAAAATGCTCTAATAATGATTGAAGTGATGAATGCACAACTATGTGATTATACCAAATACCACTGATTGTACACTTTGGATGAATTGTGTGCTTTATTAATATGTATCAATAAAACTGATTTGTTTTTTAAAAAAGTTCCTGGAAATCTTTTTCTTTTTTAAATAGGAAACTAAAATACATTCATTATTTTTAAGTGGCAGTAACATAGGGAAAACGAAGGGGGGAAAAGTTCAATCTAATCATCCAACAAAAAGAAAATTCTAAGGTACTTTGTTCTGACTTTTTAAAGAAGTGGTTCAATTGTTTTCTCCTACTAATATAACCCCTTGAGCTTGGCTGCCTAGTCAGTTCTTGCTTATACTCGCTGAGTTACAGGAATAAAAACTTCATTAGCACCTGTCTGCTACTCATTCTGGCTGCTCTCAAATTCTCAAAGCATGTACTTTTCTACTTTTATTTCTAAAGGCTTTGACTTAACTTTTTGCTCTTCTTCATTTTCACAAGGAACCTCTACAAAAACAACCCACCTGACAAGGGGTACTGCAGTTCTTCGGACGTAGGACCTGAGCAGGTAGGTTTAGGCACCGAATCAAACCCAAAGTCAAGCCCATGCACCATCTGGGCTCTGCCCTTTCCTAAGAGCAGCAGAGCCAGTGTCTGTCCAGGACGTGAGTCTGGATCTCGCCCAGAAAGTTTGGCAATGACGGCTCTGCCCAGAAAATCCTGTGGGCAAGTGAGCTAGAGAACTCACACAACCTTGTCTTAAAGTAAGAAGAGTCATGGAGAGCAGTCAAAACCCAGAAGAACTTCAGAGAGTTGATTACCTGAGCAAATAGCTCCCAGCAAGCCAAGGCCAATGTACTACGGTGAAGAGTCTCCACTTATAACTTTAGAATGTGACTTTATTTAGAGAGAGGGTCTTCGCAGCTGTAATCAGTTAAATTAAAGTAAGGTCCTACTGGATTAGAGTGGTCTCTAATCCAATGACTGGTGTCCTCATAAGAAAACAGAGGGAGCGGATGTGGCTCAAGCAATTAGGCGCCCACCTGCCACATGGGAGGTCCCTGGTTCAGTTCCTGGTGCCTCCTAAAGAAGACAAGCAGACGCCGCAACAAACAGATACTACAGATGCCACAACCAGCAGACACCGCAACCAGTAGGGAGCAGAAGTGGCTCAAGCAGTTGGGCACTTGCCTCCAACACAAGAGGTCCCAGGTTCGGGGACCCATGCATCAAGACGAGCAGACAGACAAGGGAGCCACCTTGGCTGGGTGGGGGTGGGGGGAAGTGTGAATAAAACTAATAAACAAAAAATTAAGTTAAATTAAATTTTAAAAAGAAGAGAAAACAGAGACAGACAGACTCAGGGAAAAAAATCACGTGACGACAGAGGCAGAGACTGGAGTGATCCATCTACAGTAGCTCATAACCACCAGAGGCTGAAAGAGGCAAGGAAAGAGGCAAGCTTTAGACCAGTAGGGCCATGCTGGGAACTTGATTTCAGTCCTCTACCTTCCAGAACTGTGAGCAAATAAATTTCTGTTAATCCATCCCATTACCAGTGTTACAGTTTGATGTAATTATGAATTCCAAAAATCCATATTGAATCATGCTTATAAAATGATCTGTTTATCTGGGCATGATTGGGTTATGATTAGGGCATTGAGCCCCACCCCTCAGTGGATGTGGTCTCAAGTTTAAAAGGCAAGGCAAAAGCCAGAGGGAGCAGATTTGAGAAGCAGTTTTTGAGAAGCAGTTCTGATGTTGGAGAGAATGCCCCAGGAGTAGAAAAGTGAACCGTTCGCCTGATAGTCTACAGCTGACCTTGTGGAGGAACCAGAGGAACTAAGCCCGGAGAGAAACGCAGTCTCGGGAAACCAAGAAGCCTGAACCCTGGCAAACGTCGGCAGCTGTCTTGCTCCAACACGTGCCAATGGACTTTGGTGAGGGAAGAACTTATGCTTTGTGGCCTGGTACCTGTAAGCATTTGTCCCAAATAAATACCCTTTAGAAAGACCAACCAATTATTGGTATATTGCGAAGGCACCCCTTTTGGCTGACTAATACAAGCAGTAATTTGCTAAGTCAACACTAGGGAACTAAAAATAACCAACATCTTAGAAGTTCTTCAAGAACAAAATATTAAGGAGAAATTTAATGTATATGGAAAAACACTTAATCCATGCATTAACTCTCTTTCAAGAAAGCTACCCTGTTTTTCTTAAGACTTTATACTCAATGCACAGGCAACAAAAGAAAAAAATAGATAAATGGGACTTTATCAAAATTTAAAAATTTGAGCATCAAAGGGCTTTATCACAAAAGTAAAATGACAACCTACTCAAGAGGAGAAAATATTTGGAAACTGCATATCCAATAAGTGTATACTATCCAAAATATATAAAGAAATTCTACAATTCAACAATTAAAAAAACAAGCAATCCAATTTAAACATGGGCTATATATATATATATATATATATATATATATGCATTTCTCCAAAGAATAAGTGGCTAAAAAGCACATGAAAAGATGCTCAACATCAGTAGCTATTAGGGAAATGTAAATTAAAAACCACAATGAGATACAATTTCAAACTCTAGAATGGCAACTATTTAAAAAAACAGAAAATTATAAGTGTTGGAGAGGATATGAAGAAATAGGAACAATCATTCATTGCTAGTGGGAATGTGAAATGGTTTAGTCACTGTGGAAGACAATTTGGTGGTTCATCAGGAATCTAAATACTGAATTACCATTTGACCCAGCAATCCCTCTACTAGGTATATACCCCAAAGAATTAAAAGCAGGGTCTTGAACAGATATTTGCACAATGATGTTCATAGCAGCCATTAGTCACAATTCCCAAAAGATGGAAGTAACCCAAGTGTCCACCAACCAAAGAATGGATAAATAAAATGTGGTATATACATATAATAGAGTATTATTTAGCCATAAAAAGGAATGAAGTCCTGATACATGTGACAACATAGATGAAACTTGAAGATCTCAAGGTAAGTTAAATAAGCAGATGAAAAGGGAGAAATATTGTATGTGCTCACTGATTTGAAATAATTAGAATAAGCAAACTCATAGTTAGAATATAGAATATAAGTTACCAAGAGTTGGATTAGGGTAAGGAATAGGGAGTTAATGCTTAATTTATACAGATTTTCTATTTAGGTTGACTGTAAAATTTTGAAAATGGATGGTCGTAAAGATAGCACAATTCTTTGAGTATAAGTAACAGCACTGAATTATATATGTGAGTGTGGTTAAAAAGGGGAGACTTTGGGGCCGGCTCGATAGCCCAGTGGATAGGGCACCGGCATACCACATGGGAGGCCCCAGGTTCGGTTCCCGGGGACCTCTCCTAGCAGGCAGACCGCCTTGAGAATGGCAAGCCGCCATGGGCGGGCCAGAGCCACCGTGGGCAGGGAAAAAAGCTGCCACGGACAGGGCAAAAGCCGCCACGGGCAGGGCAGGTTGCCCACGAATGGAGTGCAGCCAGCCACCCGCAAACTGAAAGCCGGCCGTGAATGGAAGCAGAAGCCGCCCACAAGCGGGGAAAGCTGCGCCTGCGCAGTGACCAGTCTCGGCGCGTCGCCACAGTGAGGGGGAGGGGGAGATATGTAATAAAATAAATAAATCTTTAAAAAAAAAGGGGGAGACTTTGGGTCATGTTATTAGAATAAAAATGAAAAGATAAAGCATAGGACTGCACGACACAGTGAACTCTGGTGTAAACAACGGAGTATATTAATAGTACAATTGTAAAAATGTTTTCATATTTTACAATAAATGTACTATACTAATGCAAGATGTTAATAATAGAGTGGGGTATAGGGGGAAAAAATAAACCCTAGTATGAACTATAGACTATGGTTAATAATACAATTTTAATATTTTTTCATCAATTGTAACAAAGGTACCACACTAATGCAAAGTGTTAACATTAGCGGGATATATGAAAACGCTGTATTTTTTTTTACATGATACAACTTCTCTAAAAAAAATGTGAAAAGAAAAAAGAAATATACCTTGTAAATGTGACCCATGTTACTGAAAGGAGGAGGAAGAGTTGAACAGTTCTTATTTTTAAATTTCACATTAGCAGCAGAGTTCAGCAATGATTTCTTGCTGTGATGGTTACTTTACTCTTTTTCTGGAATGTTTGTTTGTCTTAAATCTCCCCATTCAAGTGAAAATGAATTGAAGGTAGTCGGAGATTTAGTACTCTGGTTATAAGTCTGTCCTTTTAATCATGAAAAAAGAGATGCTTTGAGGAAGTTAATTTGGTGTTGTGACAGTTTGAAGTTATTTTATGAACCCCAAAAGAAAAAGAGAAGGCTGGAAAGAGACAAGTCTTATGCCTGGTTGCCCACAGCTGAGCTCCGAGAGATGGTGGATTCTGAAGGGGAAGGCAG
>PVKH010000821.1:16452-34182 GCA_004027955.1 Chaetophractus vellerosus | reverse complement strand
GATGATAGATGATTGATAGATAGATAGATAGATAGATAGATAGATAGATAGATAGATAGATAGATGATGGATTGGTGGATGATACATAGATGATAGATGGATGATAGATGATAGATAGATAGATAGATAGATAGATAGATAGATAGATAGATGACAGATTGATTGACTGATGGATGATATGTGTATTATAGGAATTGGCTCTCAGGACTGTGGAGATTGGCAAATCCAAATTCCATAGGACAGGCAGCAAGCTGGACATTTGATAAAGATGATTCTGATATCTAGCAGTTCGAAAATCTGGCAAGTCTGAACTCTGTAAAGGAGGCCTCAAGCTGGAAATACTGATGAAGAAGTTGTGTTCCTTAGGGGAAGCTGGCTGGCTGAAGAAGAGGCATAAATTCTTCTTTCTGACTACTGAAATAGCCAGAAAGTTAATTCTTGTTTTAAGCCTTCCAGCTGATGGGATGAGGAGCCTCGTTCATTGCTGAAGGCCAGCTCTTTATTGACTAGGTGCAATCAGCTGTAGACAAAACCAACTGGCTTATGATGTAAAGCCATCTAGAGAGTATCCTCACAGCTACAATAAGGCCAGGTGCCGCTTGACCAAATAACTGGACATCATAACCTAGCCACATTGGCATATGAAATTAACTTTCACAGTATTATAGATTATGCAAATGAAACTTGGAGTAAAAAGAAACTACTCAGATGCTTAATAGAAAGAGCCTGAGCTCACTGGTGGCCTGCAACTCCTCCACAATCCCAGTGCCCTTTGTCCACCAGAATTTGCACATAATACAGAGATCATCTGGATCTGCTAAGCATTTTGCTGCTTGCCAAAGATTCTCAGGCTCCCGCTGGAGGTACAACTGCATACCCCTGGGCACCACTGTTGCAAGCCAGAACAAGATGTGCTCCAGCAGATCTGACACAGACGGCCTGAACTTCATCTGACTCCTCAGACAGTGCTGTGCTGGCGACAGAAGCACTATCTGTGAGTGTCGTTAACAAAAGTTAGTGCTAACCGATTAAATAGTCCTCAGTGTACATGAGAGAAATTGAGAAACGGTTTGCACAATGAAAACCTCTACCTTCCATTTTCTCTGCTCTAATATTACCAATTTTGTCATGATTTCCAGGATACGGCTATTACTCAGCACCTCTTCTCAGCAATCATTTTCTTTCTGATAAATTTAAAGAAAATCAAACAAATCTAACACTGCCCCCAAACTATGCATTTGAATTGAATTTAGACCTAGACTAAAGGAATTCTTAGTTGGGTGTTACTTTCTTTTAAGTTTCCAGTAGGCTACATGTGAATGTTTTTCAGGGAAATAGTACCACAGGATATAGAATATGAGCTATAATTTTAAAAAGGGTGGAATGCACCTGACTATTTCTCATTTTCATGTTATTCTTCTTAAACAAATTTCAAGTGCTGTGTCTCATGATACAACTCAGATGAAATATTAATGTAAGATAAAATAATAGATGTATAAAAATTAGTAACAAAAATTATAGAACAGCTAAAAAATGTGCATTCTCTATCTCCTGCTTCATTCTTTAAGGAAAACCTACAGCCAAAGAAGCAGTAAAGCAAACTTTGAGATTATAACATTCACACCAACACTGCAAAACAAATCAGCACCTACCACAGGCATTGGTGACTATCCAGATATTCCAGATAATCCACCCAGAGGTGGGTGCTCAGACTCACAGTACCAGCATGTTTCCCCTTTCCACTAAGCAAACAACCATTTATTTTTCTATATTCTCATCCCATCCCAGAAAGTCTTAAATCTTACTACAAAAAAAAATGTTTTGCTTTCTTCTTCTACGCCGATCTCAGCATCAAGTAGTGTTCTAAAATCATACTATTTATTCGAATAAGGACTTTTTAGAACAAGCTCTTTAAAACTTGAAACAATGTCAGAAACTAAATTTTTAAGAAAAATAGGCATCTTGCCAGAACACTGTCAAACATTAGACAAAAACTTTTGACAAACTGATAGTTTTCAATATCTGTTCATATATACTCAGCTTGGAAGAGATTCGCTGGGTCAGGATTGTACTGGAAGTGACAACATAACCTATGACTTAAAAAATAACTTTTCTTCGAATATTCTAAATACAGTGACACTTGGGTTGCTCAAACAGGTTGACCTATTTGAAGGGGTCGTCATCGATGACATTTGATGTTGAATCTCACAGTCCCTGGAAGCCATGCAATTCACTGTGATCTGGATTGAGAATGTGACACCTGTTCTCCTAGAAATGAAATGACATTTACTGAGAGGTTCATTACTGTATTCTTATGGCCAATATGAAACGATATAACAGTAAACCAAATGGTGCTGATATTTAACAGAGATTTTAATTCCAATGGTTGTGTCCTGGTAAAATTTTTGAGAGAGTATTTGGCCATGCCTGTGCACTTTAATGAACTATTTGCTCTCCTTGTGAAATATCTGCAAAGTGATGTGCTATTCTCTCTTTGAATCCATCACTTCTCTGCTTCCCAACTTCAAAATGAAAAAGAATGCAATGAAAATGATTGCCCATGTTCCTAGACTCACACCCAGTGTGAGAAATGTGACTGCATGGGCAAGCTGTGAGCTAATAACCAGTGGAGTGAACTTTGGGCTCTCCAATATTGGATTTGATTACAAGATCTCACAGCCTCTGAGCCCGCCCACCTCATTTCTGTATCTTACAAAATCAGGAAGGATATTTGAATGCTCAGGATATGCTCAGGTTGGCCCTGAAGGGGTCCTAGCTCAAGTTGAAGAGTGGGACTCAGATAGAGCGTTCACGCCATTGTAGATTTATCATCTACTTTCCCCATCTGTCTATTTCTCTCTTTGCCATCTTTATCAAAAGTGATACATCCCTCAAAACAAAATGAACAGCTTTCCCTTTATCTGTGTGACGTAAAACCCACTATGGAAGGCAATATACTATATCAATAAAAATTAGACAAGGCTAAGACCATTATTTACGATCTAAACAGTGCTAATATCACCCATAATTACTTCAGATCAATTTTTAAAAAACTTTACTCAGCTAAAATTGACATACAACTGACTGCATATATTACAGTAAATCAGTTCTGACATATGTGAAACCATCACAGACAAGACAGCATACATTTCCATCATATGCAAAAGTTTCCTCATGCTCCTTTGTAATCCATCCCCAAGCAACCAACCACAGTTATTAGTGATTAGTTTGTACTTTCCAAACTTTTATATAAATGGCTCATACTGTATGCACCCTCTTTTTGACGGGTGCAAGCCTGGCTTCTTTCACTCAGCCTAATGATTTTCTCACAGACACACACAAACACACACACACGTAGTTGGAGGCATCGTCTCTCAGCCCCCCTGACTTCCTGCTCTGCTGCTGAGAAGTACAAAGCCCTTTTGATTCCTGATCTTCTGATGCCCTGTTTTAGCTCCCTAGAAGCTTTTTTGGATCATCTCTTTATTCTTGGTGTTCTGGAATTTCAAAATCGGTGTAGTTCTTTTTTCATTTGTTGTGATGGACCCTCAGTTGGCACTTTCCATCTGGAAATTCATGTCTTTCTGTTCTGGGCATATTTGTACTTTGTACTTTGATGATTTCCTCCTACCTATTTCCTTTGTGGTCTGTTTGACTCTCTAATTTTCTTATCTTGTCTGTCCTATTTTTCCTCTTTGTCTTTTGGTTCTCTTTCCTGGAAGATTTCCTTTAATTGAACTTTTATTTCAATGATATTTTTTTTAATGTCCATGAGAAAAAAAATATATGTATCAAAGCTTTTTCCATTTTACTGCTGAGTAGGCATCTATGATACTATGATATAGACACACCACAAACCTTTTATCTAAACACCTACTGACGAACATTTACATTGCTTCCAACTTGGGGCTCTTGCAAATAAAACTGCTGCAAACATTCACATACAATTCCTTTGGATGCACACTTCTTTATTTCTCTAGTAGACCAATTATTAAAGCTTTACATTGTTATTGATTATCGTGAAGCCCCCTTTGTTGTCCTCTTTTGTCCCATTTCACTCTCTAACTTCCCAAAGGTGATGGTTACCAGGTTTGGTAGATATCCAATTCAATATTTCATAAATTTTCTAAGTATACATGTTAACAATATAGTTTTTTGGATATTTTTGGTCTATATAAGTGATACCGGACAGTATACAGTGTTCTGTAACTTTATTCACTCAATATTTTCAATACATGCCCATGTTCATGTGTATTAATGTAATCCTTTGCTACTCAAGGGCATCAGCACTTCCTAGGAGCTTGAGAATAATGTATTAGTCTAGCCTGGTGCTCAGTGTTATCTGCTATCTGGTGATATATATATATCTTCCTTTAATTCTGGAAAATTATTTGAATATTGCTTCTATATTATTTCCCACAAACATCTCCCTCTGTAAATTCCATTAGAAATATGTAGGAGCCTCTCATTTTGATGCTTCATTTCCTTTGTCTTTTACAATTTTGATTTTGTTATTTTCCATGTTATATTCTGCATGAGTCCTGTAATTCTTTTCAACTGTTTTCAATCTAAACATATCCTGCTTTTTGGAGGTTTATATTTTTTAATTTAATTTGTTCCTTTTCTTACTCTTTGTTCCTGATTCATACATTTCTCTTTGTTTTTTTTTTTTAAGATTTATTTATTTTATTACATATCTCCCCTTCCCCCCGCTGCGGCGTCGCGCCGAGAGTGGTCACTGCGCAGGCGCGGCTTTCCCCGCTTGTGGGCGGTCTCTGCGTCCGTTCACGGCCGGCGCTTGATTCAGTTCGCGGGTGGCTGGCTGCGCTCCATCCGCGGGCGGCCTGCCCTGCCCGTGGCGGCTCTTACCCTGTCCGTGGCAGCTTCTTGCCCTGCCCACGGCGGCTCCGGCCCGCCCATGGCGGCTTGCCATTCTCAAGGCGGTCTGCCCGCTAGGAGAGGTCCCCGGGAATCGAACCCGGGGCCTCCCATGTGGTATGCCGGCGCCCTATCCACTGGGCTATCGAGCCGGCCCCTCTCTTTGTTTTAAAATACTAATTCTTTTCAGGGGAACTTATATCTTCTTTTATCTCTGCAAACATCTCAAACACATTTATTTTAAGTCATTGAGAGGTATCTCAATTTTCATTTTATTTGAAAATAATTCATGCTTCTGAATGTTGAATTTGTAGGTTCATATTGAGGGAGATTTCTTTCTTTTCTTTGTGTTTTACTTCTGCAACCCAGCAGTTCTGCTGCGGCCCCTCCTGATTTCCAAAGAAGTGTGTCTTAGGGTTGTGGCTAGAGTTGTTCTTACACTGTTTAGGGGAACACTGAGATTCATTCATTTGGCCTACAGCAGATAAGCTCAGGTTATCCAGGAACACTTTCTTGGCTTCCAGTGAACATACCAAGTACAACTTTATACAAACTCTTGTCCTAAGCAGGAGGCACATGTTGTTGTTTGTGATGTTTCTTGTTATTTCAAGGCGTTTTTTTTTTAGTTCCCATTGCCCTGGCACATTGGATCCCAGCCATATATGCCAAGTTCTCCACCTGGATCTCAGCGACTTTAGGGGATTTTGACTTCCTTATTACTGTTTGCTTATATTCCATCTCTACTCTAGTGCAAAGGGAGTTGTTGATCATATTTGGCAGTAGCTGTATCTTTTCATAAAGGAAAGCTCAAAACATGTACCCAGAATATGCCAGAGTAATTTTCTGTATGGCTACCTCAGGGAGTCTCCTAGGTACTCCACAGAATGGTCTCGTTACATTTTCATGGACCGTCTGTCTCCGTTTTATATGAATCTGTATGACATGGTAATTTAGCAGTCAGACAAATATCGATTTTAATGTCGATCCTCCTATGTAATCACTGGCAAGTTATTTAATCGCTCTAAACTTCAGATCCTTTATATATCAAGATAAGAATTATAATATACACATGGCACTTTTACAGGAACATTAGAAATAATGTTCACACTAGGTGTTCAATAATATAAAATAGCTTTTACTCTTATACTACTTTTTAACCCTCACCTCAAGCTATCCTTCTCATTGTGTTATTTCTCCATAGAATAGGACCCTAACTACTTGAAGCAGTTTATAATGTCTTTCCTCAGTTCACAGCACATCCTTTCATGCATCCATTATTTCTAAGTAGGTGGCAGTACAAGACAAGCTTTTCAAAAGCAATTAAACAAACCATGACAAAATGCCTAAGCAGATATCAATCAAGATTTCTCCAAGGGTTCTATGGATTCCTCATAGAAGTTGCCATGAAGTTAAACATCTAGGTTCAATTTCTATAAACATTTAACTTTAGCAGACAAAAATAAAAATGGGCACAAAAATGGAGATTTTTAAGATTAGTAGGTGAGGGAATGAAGCCTTGAATACTATACTGCTATACTGCATTTCTTCAACTTATTTATCTTTTCTCAAGTTTAGTCACTAATAAATTGTTTCCAACTGCCTAATACAAATAATGGAATGTCAAGCTTCTGCCCTGAGGAAACGTCAGCAGCCATGCTGAATTCATAGCTTAGGTGGCAAAACTTATAGACCTTTTCTTGTACATCATCAAATATAGAGACAGAGACCAATGATGTCACTAAAACAAAATGCTGGCATGGTCACTATATTGGTATAGCTGGGATGGTTGAGTGTACTGGACATGAGTGTCAGGAGGAAATATACAAATTACGTGCTTCAGATAAACAATGGGAGGGAGAAGCTAATGGGCAGAAGAGAGCATTAATTACAATTTTAAAAAGGAAAGGCTTGCATAATTTAGATCATCTTGAAAAATAGTTAAAGGGAAAGCCATTTGTCATGAGCAATCTTTTATATTTGAGGTTTATTTCTTAATTCACATTTTAGGAGGGATGTTGCTTTTTTCCTTACTTTAAAATTAGTGGTAAAGACAACAAAATTGTGACAGTTATCTGTCTCAATGGGTCATCCCTACTGACCATTTGGACATTAAAAGGATAGTTAGGGAATGCTACAAATAGCTCTATGCCCATAAATTTGGTAACTTAGACAAAATAGACCAGTTCCTTAAAAGACACAAATTACTGATTCAACCTCTGTAGTAGATGCAGGGTTATTCAGGTTATCTATTTCTCCTTGCGTGAGAAGCCGAGGGAACATTTTCAAATCATTCTATGAGGACAGCATTACTCTACTACTAAAATCAGACAAATAAAGTAAAAGGAAAGAAAACTACTGACCAATATCTCTTATGAACATATGTAAAATCCCTAACAAAATATTAACCAATCTAATCAAACAATATATGAAAGGAAAATACATCATGACCAAATGGGTTTCATTACAGAAATGCAAGGCTCATTCAACATTCATAAGTTAATCAGTGTAGTTATCACATTCACAGACTGAAAAATAATCCTATGATCATTTCAGTAGATGCAGGAAAGCCTTTGAACAAATTTATCATGCATTAGTGATTTTTTTCAAAATTTCAAAAAATCTAAAACTAGAAGGGAACCTCCTTGTCTTAATCAAGGGTAATATATGGAAAATTTACACTAGCATCACACTTCTTGGTGAGAGGCTGAATGCTTTCTCCCTGTGAACAGGAATGAGACAAGGATGTCTTCTCTCAGCTCTTATTCAATACTGTCATAGAAATCCTAGTTAATGCAATAGAAGAAAACTAAACATGTGAGCCATCAGAAGGGAAGAAATAAAACTGACTTTATTCACAAATGACATAATTGTCCATACAGAAAGCCACAAAGAATCCACAGAAAAATCTCTTGGAACTAATATGGTAATATAGCAAGATTCAGTATTCAAAACATAGTTGCATCCTCATAGAATAACAATGAAAAACTGGCATTTGAAATAAAGTAAAAAAGCAACATCATTTTACAATAGCACCAAAAAAAAATGGACTGTTTAGTTGTAATTCTAACAGAATATACATAGGATCTGTATGTAGAGAACTATAAAACACTGTGAAAGAAACCAAAGATATTTAAATACATGAAGAGATTTTCTACATTCATGGATTAGAAGATCTAATATTTTTAAGATGTCAAATCTTCCCAATTTGATTTATGAATTCAACACAGCCTCAAACAAAATTGCAGTAATCTATTATGTAGATATTGGTAAATTGATTCTAAACTATGTGGGAAGGCCTAAAAGTCCTAGAATAGCCAAAAAAGAGGAAGAATGTGGTTGGAAGACTCATGCTACTAAACATCAAGAACTTATTATAAAGCTAAAATAATTAAGACAAGGTGGTATTAATGAGAATAAACATATACGTAGGTCAATGGAACAGAATAGACTCTCCCAGAGACAGGCCTACACAGGTAGAGTCAGACGATTTTTGAAAAAACACAAAAATAGTTCAGTGGAGAAAGAGTAGTCATTTCAACAAACGGTGCTAGAAGCAGTGAACATCCATATGGGGGAGAAAAAAAACTACACACTAAACCTAGACACAAACCTTACCCCTTTCACCAAAACTCACTCAAAATGGATCATAAAACTACATATAGAATGCAATACTATATAATTGCTAGAAGAAAACATAGAAGAAAATCTAGGTAATTTTAGATTTGGTGATGAGTTTTCAGATACTATGTCAAAAGCACAATCCATGAAAGAAAAAAACTTGATGTTAGACTTCATTAATATTAAAAACTTTTGCTCCATGAAATATACTGGTAAGGGAATGAAAAGGCAAGCCACAAACTAGGAAAAATATTTGAAAAACACATATCAGATAAGGGACTTTTATACAAAATATGCAAGGAACTATTAAAACTGGACAATAAGAAAACAAACAAACCAATTTATAAATGGGCAAAAGATCTGCAAGCCTCACCAAAAAAGACACACAGATGGAAAATAGCATATGAAAAGCTGCCCAGTATAATTTTTGTTAGGGAAATGCTAATTAAAACCACTAAGATATGACTACATCTGATTAGAATGGCTAAAATCCAAAAACCTAACAATTCCTGGCCCTGATATGAAGCAACAGTGTATTAGTCAGGGATCTCTAGGGAAACAGAATCAACAGGAGATATCTGTCAATAATACGAGATTTTTAAGAGTCTCTCACATGACCATGGAGATGCACAAGTCCAGGTTCCACAGGCAGGCTGCAAGCCAGGGCCTTCGATGAAAGTCCAATGAAGGTCCTTGATGAGATTCTGGGAGACGTTGGCTGTCCAAAGACGAGCTGGGAAATTCTCTCTGAACGCTGAAATCACTTCCGCTTTTAAGACATACAACTGATTGGATAAAGCGTCACTTGTTGCTGACAGCAATCCCCCTGATTGATATAAATGCAATCAGCCATCTATGCAGTAAACTCACCGATGACTAAAGTCCATAAATGTCCTTGTATTACATTTAGCCCAGTGCTTGCTTTACCAAACAACTGGGCACAATTACATGGCCAAGATGACACATTAGCCTAACATCACAACCAGGAACTTGCATTCAACTTGATTGAATGCAGACTAGAAAAGCCACTTTGGAAGACAATTTTGGGTTTCTCATAAAGCTAAACGTAGTCTTATACCTAGTCATGCTCTTAGACATTTAACCAACGATTTGTAAACTATGTCCACAGAAAAACCTGCATGTGAATTTATATAGCAGAGTTATTCATAATCACCAAAAATTGGAAGCAGTCGAGATGACCTTCATTAAGTGAATGCATAAACTGTGTTGTGCGCACACAGTGGAATTCTACTCAGTGATGAAAGTGAACGAAACATCTAGCCATGCAGAAAGAAACATCAATGAATCTTAAATGCATATTACTAAGTGAAAGAAGCCAGTCTGTAAAGTCTATATCCTATATCATTGAATTTTTATGATACTCTGGAAAGCAAAAAACTGTAGAGATGGTAAGCAGATCAGTAGTTGCCAGGTGTTTGTGGAGGGAAAGCTTAAGCACAGGGATATTTTTAAGGTACTGAAATTATTCTGTATAATATTGTAATGGTGGGTCATGACAACATTCGTCAAAGCCCATAGAAATTAATTGCACAAAGAGTGAACCTTAATGTATGCAAATCTTAAAAATCATTTAAAAGGTCAGGACAACCATAATAGAAGACAGACTGTGACCCAAAAAATCTAAATATATTTAAAATGTATGAAATAACTTCAATGAAGGAGGTCCAAGAAAAAATGTACTGACCTGAGTAACTTTGGAAATGATTAAAAGTCTATAAGACTAAAGACAAAAAGGAACTTATATAAGTATTGCATTCCAATTGATAAATTTGTTTCTCACGGGGTGTACGTTAATTCTGAAGCCACTATCCAGGTATACTGGAACTGAACAATTAAGTTCTGGGTTTTTCACTGTTGGAATAAGAGTTTACAAACAAAGGGAGAAGGCTAGAATGATCCATGTTGTAGTGGCTTCGTGTGTAGAGTTGGACATGTCAGTATAAACTCATGTCTAGCTTAATGTAGATACCAATGAATACCTATAGAAATATTTATAGATGTGTGCATTTACACTGGTTTCTTTGCACTGTCAGCTGAGTAGGCCTAGAAGCAATGATACCCAGTAGCAATGAGCACACAGAGTGCCCGGATCTTAGTTTCTAACACCATCATCCAATAAAAGGAACTAGGGTGCTTTGGAGAAATCTAGGGCTGGGGCAGGGAATATACAAGAAAAGTCTGGGGCTTTTTGCAGTGCCAGAAAGTAATCAAGGGCTTAAAATATAAATAAATAAAAGCCCATGATGATGGGGATATATCAAAGGGACACAGTTGCCAAACTCCTAGTGGCCAAAACTGGAACAATTTGAGCAATAAAATAGATGAAGTAGTATTAGAATATAACCTAAAGTATAAAATAATATTCATGAGTCCATGCTGATAAAAATACATTGGAGAGGTGGTTAGATAGATAGATAGATAGATAGATAATAGAGAGAGAGAGAACCTGAGAGAGGCATAGAGATAGAGATAGAGATAAGATAGGTGATAAATAGATATGATATAGATAGATATGATAGATGATAGACATGGATAGTAGATAGGTAGATAGATAGATAGATAGATAGATAGATAGATAGATAGATAGATAGATAGATAGATAATAGAGAGAGAACCTGAGAGAGGCATAGAGATAGAGATAGAGATAGAGATAAGATAGGTGATAAATAGATATGATATAGATAGATATGATAGGTGATAGGCATAGATAGTTGATAGATAGGTGATAAATAGATATGATATAGATAGATATGATAGATGATAGACATGGATAGTAGATAGATAGATAGATAGATAGATAGATAGATAGATAGATAGATAGATAGATAGATAGAAAGAAAGAATAAATAAGCAGCAATAGACAAATCTCCTATACAGAAGAATTCTAAATAATTTAGGTAGATACTCCACTCTCAAGGAGGTTGAACATAAGCCCACCCTTAGGTGTGAGCTGTGCCTTGAGACTTCATTTCAAAGAGTACAGAATGGAAAGAGGGGAACAAAGTAGCCTAACAAGAGAGAAAGTCGACATACACTACATCAGTCAGGTGGGGCAAGTTAATATCAACAGATTAGATAAGTTTCATCCATAGTATATATCCTTGACATGAGCTGATGAGAATCAAATTTTACCTCTGCCATCTTCTTCCCCAAAACCCATAACCCCAGTTTAGTCATGAGAAGAACATCAGAGAATTTCTCATCGAGGGGCATCCTCCAAAATCCCTGACCACTGCTCTTCAAAACTGTCAATGTCATCAAACATAGGGAATTGAGTTACTGTCACAGCCAAGAGGCCTCTGAGGATACATGAAGACTAAATGTAATGTGGAATCTTGGATGGGATCCTTAGATAAAAATCCCTTATGTAAAACTAAGGAAATCTGAAAAATATGGACTTTAGTGATATTAAATGAATACTGATCAGTTCATTCGTTGTCGCAAATGTGCCATATTACTGTAAGATGTTAGCAGTAAGGGATACTTGGTGTGGGGCCAATGGGAACTTTCTGTACAATCTTTGCAACTCTTCCATAAATCTAAAACTACTAAAAAATTAGAAGTTTATTATAAAACACAATGAAAAAAAAGTTATTTGCCTGTGTTCTTTCTGGAGAGAAGGTAAATATAAATAATGTGAAAAGTATAAAATAAGTGACTATTCAAAATAAAGTTAAATAAATTTTAGGCACGTTTAATTCCTGGTTAACCCAGTCTAAAAGTCCAGAGAGCAAATTATTATTTTTTTTATTTCCCACAATATCTTTCCTTAAGAGTGGGAGCAAGTGTGGCTCAGCCTCTTGTATCCGAGCACTGCTACACTGACGACTGTGCTCGGTCAAAAAATATATGGGGAAATACTTAATAATCTTTAAATAAAAAGACAAAATATCTTCAGCAAGTACTAATATCATTTGTAGTTATCAGGCTACTGACATTGAATCAACATTGACAGGCAGCTTCCCCTGACAAACATAGAACAAAGTTATTACAATCACATATGCATGCAAAGTTTAATACTTTGGTAGTTTTAGACTTTGGTTGACTTATCCAGGCTATAAAATACTGCAGCTGAAGTCACACACTTTGCATGAAAAGTCATGGAAATGATAATGTATGTTTTCAAGCTGTTTTTCTTTGGCTTCTGTATACTAGGTTAATGAAACCACAAATATTGGTATAAAAATGAAGGTGAGTCCATATTTCACTGGAACTGGGAGCCTTTGACTGGGACTGACAACATCTTTCAATGGGACCATCTTTCAATGGGAATGGGAAGAAGAGGTGAGATATTTGGAAATGCTCTTTTACACCATTTCTAAATATTCCATTGAACATTTTAAATGATTTTTTAAATGATTAAGAAGAAAAAATTTTTTTCAAGATTTAAACTCCCCAACTCTCATAAATCAGTCAATAAAAGATATGTAAGAAAGATGGTAACGTAAGTCAAGAGGATTTTAAGTGAAAATTTAACCAGTAATTATAAAAATTCTAAGAAGATCTCCTGGCAAAATGATGAATGTTCACATGAAATAAAAGATTCTTCTTCTCCCAATCCACTTTCATTCCAAGAGTTAAACAAAAAATTAGAAAGCTAGGCAAGGTGACAAAGTAGACAAAGTAATATGGTTCCTTGACTTGATGACAACTTAGCTGTTGCCGTCTCCCAGTTGGATCATGGGCAGAGACTACAGGCAGGGGCAGGGATAGGAGTTTCAGAACAAGGATGGCTTCTGTTCTCAGGCAGATCTCTAAACTTAGAATAGATAGCAGGTCAAAATTGCTGGAAGTCTAATACTGATTGTTTTCAAGGCACTGTGTTAAATGCTCTATGCCATTTCATGCTATGTGTTTACCAAACCTGTGAGGCTTAGAGATTGAGAAACTTTATAAACTCATAGAGCTAATAAGCAGCAGAGCCACGTCTCACAAATGACCTTACTTTTTCTAACACTCAAGAGCAACTTGCCGTGTTTTATTTCAGGTCAGAAACCCATATGTAGATTGTTAGAATGTAACATCTTGCCTCCTGAGTTCATAAGTGCTCAGACACCAAATTTTCCCTTTCAGTCCCTGCTCTTTTCACACCCCCACGGACCACAGAACAGTCTCTCCTCCAACAATAAGGCCGTCCTCAGAAAGTCACTCCCTACCCTGAGAACAGCAAGCTTGGTACTTTTCCACTCCATATCTTCGCAACCGTCTCCAACCCCTCCCTGCCCTGCCAGTTCAAAAGGTACTCCCCAGCTAGGTCAAACGGGCTGAAGACTCTTTTCAGACCTCACCACGTGGGCAGACTGAAGTCTCCCTTCAGACCCTGCCATGCTGGGGATCTAGTAAACTTCTCTGCCTGAATTTTGGTCTATCTCTGAGCCTCGTTGAACTGGGACCTAACATTTTGGTGCTGAAACCCGGGAGGCCTGGTTAAGGCAGGCCAAATCCTTAGCAATCATCCACCTTGCCATGGCAGCTTTCCCATCCAATACCAGACACAGATTTGTCCTTGGGAGAGTCTCAGAACCTCTCCAGAGGATCCCGTCCATTTTTCCTCTGCCTGGAAATCTTAGCGCTAGGTCAGCGATCCTCTCCAGCATTGGGGAACTGTCCCCATTGCCTGACCTTCTCTGGTCTGGGGACACCCGTTCCTAAGTTTGGTCACTGGCCATTACTGGACTTCACCTGACCTTCCTGGCTCTGGAGACGCCCAGTTCTGGGTTCAGTCAATGACCCCCAACCCCTAACTGGTCTGGAAGCAAAAGATTCAAGGACGCTTGCTTCTTTCCTTCACACCCCCTTCAAACCCAAAACCTGAGAGGTCTCCAAACTTACCCACACCTCACCAACCATGGGAAACTCCCAGTCACTTCCTCCAAAAGAAACCCCTTTGGGGTGTCTCCTCTGCAACCTTAAAACTCTCTATACTGAAAGAAAAATCAGCTCATTCTTTACTCTACCACTAGTTGGCCTCAAAATAAATTAAACAACAAAAGCCAATGGCCAGAACACAGCACTTTTGACATTCAAGCTCTCCAGGACCTCGAGAACTTTATCCAATGCAATGGCAAGTGGTCTGAGATTCCCTACATTCAGGCTTGCTTCTTTCTTTGTAACTGTCCCCGCTCTGCCAATCCTGCACTACCTACCAAATCCTCCTTCTCTGCAGCCGGGCCCCCCTCCCATGTACAAAAGCACTCTCCTCCGATTTCTTTCTTTCTTTTTTTTTTAAGTTTTTTTTTTGGGGGGGGTTACATATCCCCCTCCCTTTCTGCTTGCTCTTGCTGTGTGTCCATTCTTCTGTGTTTTTTTCTATGTCTGCTTCTTGTCTCCCCCGTCTTTGCGGTGACACACTGAGTCAGCCCTCAGTGGAGGCGGCTCGCTCCGTTCGTGGGTGGCTCCATTCCGTTTTCACGGGCGGCTCCATTTCAGGTTTTGCGGACAGCAGTGCTCCGTGTTTTGCGGGCTGCCTGGCTTCGCAGGCGGCAGCTCCGTGTTTCACGGGTGACTTTGCCATGCTCATGGGGGCTCCGCCCTGCCCGTAGTGGCTTTTTGTCTTGCCCATGCCAGCTCTGGCCCGCCCACGGCGGCTCGCCTTTCTCAAGGCAGTCTACCTGCTCGGAGAGGTCCCTGGGAACCGAACCCGGGGCCACCCATGTGGTTTACCGGCGCCCTATCCACTGAGCTATCTAGCTGGCTCCATCTCCTCCAATTTCAATCCCTCTAGACATCCCGTCAGCACCCACTGGGCCAAACCCACAACCTTCTCCAGAGCCGTGCCCACTGTGCAAGCAGGAAATCCACCAGAGGTCCAGTAGTCCCCAGGCCTCTCACGGAAAAAGGGCATCAGTCAGGCCCACCCCTGGCTTCAACATCCCAGACCTTCTGGGACTGGCAACAGAGGATTAAATGTGCCCAGAAACCATGCAAGCCCCCATGCCCATCTCCAAAGCACAACCTCAGGTAACTCTCGTGGTGGCAGCTAAGTCAATTCTAATTCTTATTAATACAGAAACCACTTACTCTGCCCTTCCCAAATTTCCTGAACCCTTAACTCACTCCTCAGTGTCAATAGTGATGGTAAATGAAATAGTTTTGCAACTCCTTACAACCCCTCTTTTGCCATACTCCCTAAAAAGGCCCCTGTTCACCCAATCATTTTAATGCTCCCCTGCTAACTCCAATCCTTGAAAGAAACATTTTAACCAGGCTCAGAGCACAAACACTCATTCCTTCTCTTCAAAGCCCGCATGGCGGCTTCCTTCTCTCTCTAACAGACCTATCCGCAACCCCCCACAACCCACTCTCCCTTTTCCAATCAAGCTCTATCAATACAAAAATCTGGAAGGCTGAAATTCCCATCATTGCTGCCCATCACAAACCAGTCACTACTCAACTCAAAAATCCTACCCACATCCCATCCAAACCCCAGCATCCTGTCCCTCTTGATACCCTACAAAGAATCAGACCTATAATCACTCGCCTCTTACAAATAAGCTGTTAGCTGACTCCCGAACTTGAAGTCTGTCTAAGTGCACTCCTCAAGAATAATAATCCGAAACACAGGTATTAAATGTCTGTCTATCTGAACTGCTGAATTAGTCTGTAACTGCATTTATAGTACTCACATGTTCCTGACTGGTTGCTGATGACTAATAAAAGTAGTTCCAAGAACAAGCTGGCATATTGCAAGCAACACTGATACCAGAAAAAATCCTTAAAAGCAGTAAAATAAGAGATGTAAAATAACAAAAAGCTTAAATACAGCCATACCAAAAGAGTAAAAATTATGGGTTAAGTTAATGGGCTTTATGTTTCTGTTAGCGTGTCTTAACTCTTTATGTGTTTGTCTGTTTGTTCAAGGTATATTTTGATACCTCCAGATGGTAATATTAAATTGACAAATGAAAATTATTAAAAGAGCTCTACTCAAATGGCTGAAAATTAAGTAAGTGCTTATATTAGTAAATAAATACGAATACTAATTTGAAACAATAAAAATAGTTATAACCAAATTAAATCATTAATCTGACAAGTCTGTTTAATTTTGATAGTAATTGCATGTTATAAGAGGTTTACTTTGAAACAGTTTCCAAAATTGTTAATAACTTAAGAATGGAAAGGTATGTAGAATGTGTTTTCATTATTGAGAAAAAAGAAAGTAATTTTGTCCTAAGATAAAATGTCTGGTTATTTTTATTTATGTATTTACTTACCTATTTACTTTTATCCATTTTTACCCCCCACCCCATTTTTGCTGTTTCTGTGTCCATTCGCTGGGCAACTCTGTGTCCATTTCCTGCCCTCTCTACTCATCCTTCTCTTCCTGTCTTCACTGGGATTCGATCCTCGGGACCTCCGATGTGGGAGAGAGGCATCTTACCACCTGTGCCACCATAGTTCCTGGTTTATTTGGTGCATCTCGCCTTGGCTCTCCCTTGTGTCACTCTCCTGTTACTTCATCATCTTGCTGTGCAGCTCGGTGGGGCTTGACAGCGCACCTGCACGTGGGGCCTGGCGGCCCACACGCTTTCCATATTTTTCTTTTTTTTCATTTTACCAGGAGGTCCTGGGGATTGAACCCAAGTCCCTCCATATGGGAGACGGACTCCCAACTATTTGAGTCACATCCGCCCCCTACTCTATCTCTTAAGGTTGACCAAAGATACCTAGAGTTACAGTCTTTTCCCAAACAGGATGGTCATATAATAAATCAGGCCTAGTTTATCACTGGCATTCTAAAAACCAGACCTAGGGAGAAAAACTAGGTCTGGGGACACATACATTGTTTCTAATATAGCAAATGTTTAGCCTACCCTGATTATCACAAAATCAGGACAGCAAGAATATTTGCATAATGGCTGGTTATTAAGAAAGAATTAAAAATGTGGGACAAAACCTGAATGAATACAGAAAGTGCAGAAAGTACACAAAAAAGGAATTTTTGTGGTTAAAGTTGAGTAAAATTTGATGGCTCTATCAAATAGCATACTGGTGCAAAGTTAAAATTTTGTTCTCGGGGCCGGCTCGATAGCCCAGTGGATAGGGCGCCGGCATACCACATGGGAGGCCCTGGGTTCGATTCCCGGGGACCTCTCCTAGCGGGCAGACCGCCTTGAGAATGGCAAGCCGCCATGGGCGGGCCGGAGCCGCCGTGGGCAGGGCAAGAAGCTGCCACGGACATGGCAAGAGCCGCCACGGGCAGGGCAGGTCGCC
>PVKH010000821.1:0-16352 GCA_004027955.1 Chaetophractus vellerosus | reverse complement strand
AAACTGAAAGCCAGCCGTGAACGGACGCAGAGACCGCCCACAAGCGGGGAAAGCCGCGCCTGCGCAGTGACCACTCTCGGCACGTCGCCGCAGCGGGGGGAAGGGGAGATATGTAATAAAATAAATAAATCTTCAAAAAAAAAAAAAAATTTTGTTCTCAAAATTTCTTAAATCATTGATCTTAGTCAGTGTACAAAAAAAAAATAAAAAACCACAGCCTGTTTCATCAATAAAGCTTCTTGTACTTTAATTTTATTGTTTCCTTGACTGTTTAAAAAGAACATAATGTCCAAACCTAACAACTTTTAACATTTTGCTTTCTCAAAATCAAATTCTATACAATATCTTTATTTCAAACTATTACCAAAAACTTATCCTTTCACCTTGGAAAAAAGTAGTATGTGTCACAGAAACAACCTCTTATCTTAAATTAAAATAACACCACTGCTGTATGCAGCAGTCCCAGATATTTCTAGTTTGTTGCCAGCTATGTCACAATCACTTTGTTTTAAAACTTGCTAGAGATTTCGCTAGTATGTCCTCGGGCAAGTCAAACCAGCCTGCATTCACCTCCATGTGAAAAAGCCAACAGTGGATTTTGTTGTGTTTCCAAAGCTGTGTGCATAGCCCAACCATCAGCCCTGGCCTGGTGACAAAAAATCTGGCTGTGTGAAAAAAAAACCTGTAGCTATAACCCTATTTTGTTATATTAACCATATTATGTTAACAAGTAATTCTTTTCACAGAATTTTTAAAAAATACCAGAAAAATAGAATCTTAAGAGCCTAGAATATGCAAACAATTGAGACAAGCTGCAAAGTCCTGTCAAAGCTTAAGTGCTGTTAAACTATAATCTTTTCCCACATCACAAACTCCAAAACAATTATAACCTTTTCGGAATTGTTGGGGTACTGAAAACCCTTCATCCCTCATTTAGCTCAGATGTTAAAATCATTGTTTGTGTTAATCAGAAAAAGTTGTTCATAGAAATAAGAACCTCCCCCACCCGCCCAGCAGACTGCTTTTAAAACAATAACACAGGCTCAAACAGTAAGGGGGGAAACCTTAACTTACCCCGTAAATTAGATGTAGCCAGCACCAACATTAGCTTTAGGTGAAGTCTGTGGCAGAGGAAACATTCTAAACAAATACCCTTTGGGTTGTAATCACAATTGTAAAAGGGGCCAAATTACAATATAGCCCCTTAAAAAAAAAAGCAACTGTGTGCAACATACCATGCCCTCTTGCAAAAAAAAGGCTTAACCTATTAGTGTCTGGTGAGTCTAAAAACTGCCATCCCTTTCGAGAGGTAGATTGCAGATACCAAAAACAAGACAGAAACAATAAACGGTTGCAAAGCACTCTGTGAAGAAGAAAGACATCTGGAAAGCCTGCCAGCAGCAAAGGTAACTGTCTATCATATCCCTGCTCACTCCTCTGACATCCCTCTCGGAACTGTTAAAGCAGATGCCCTTATGAAGATCCAGAGCCACAGCACGGAAACCCAAAAAGCAGCAGAGTGGCTCCGCAAGGAAAAGAGACATCGTGATCACCGAACCCTATGGCAACACTTCCAGCTGCCTGTCGGTCGCCAGCAGCTCACGAACCTCACCTGCGAATGTCCATTGTACTCACTCTGACAACTGTACACCAGTCCCCCCCTCTCGGAAGGAGCAAGGTGAGCTTTCATGACTGCAAAGGCTGCAACGAGACTCTTGTAACCAGCCAGCTACTATTTGCTGCCCCCCAAAATGTAAGTGCCCCATATAGGATGCCAGCCCAAATAGAAAATTAATAATAATTTATTGTTGCCTATTCCTCAAACTACACAAGGTGGGAAAAATAAAATCATTTTAACCGTAGGACTATGCGGCACTACTGGTTGGGAATCTTAAATCCACGAAAAATAAAAATCACTTAAAGACATTGTTATGAAGCCACAACTAATAATCTTCTCCGGCTGCGAGAAATACAGTACCAGCCGCTGAACCAGAAGCCACAGTATCTCAACGCTGAAAGGGGGACAACAACAAAATCCAGGGCCAGCCCATAGCAGCAAAAATAGCCAGAAAAATCTCCACGGCCCCACTCCCTCATCTTTCCCCTTTCAACTTTCTAAAAAATTTTCTCTAACCAAAGTTGAGGATGGTAGAGTGTAACATCTTGCCTCCTGCATTCATAGGTGCTCAGACACCAGAAGTTCCCTTTCGGCCCCTGCTCTTTTCACACCCCCACTTAACCACAGAACATTCTCTCCCCCAACGATCAGGCCGTCCTCAGAAAGCTACCCCCCACCCTGAGAACAGCAGGCATGGGACTTTCCATCCCATTTCCTTGCGCCCCTCTCCAACCCCACCCAATTCCTCCAGTTCAGAAGGCACTTCCCAGCTCGATCAGACAGGCTGAAGTCTCTTCAGACCCCTGCCACGCTGGTGATCTAATGAACTTCTCTGCCTGGATTTTGGTCTGTCTCTGAGCCTCACCGAACACGACCTAACAGAGATGTGCCAGCCATTCAACTATCACACAGTCTAAACACCCAGTTTTAGTTGTAACACCTGCATTATCAAGAGCAAATCAGTGCTGCTCTTGTTTTCTTCTCTCCCTTCAGGAATTTCAGTGTTGGTATATTTAGGTGCCTGATACCATCATTAAAAGGGATCGATTTTGTAAACCCTGGGCATTTGGAAAATGAAGTAGACCATTCCACGCAAAAGTTCTAAGATGTTTCTCTGGGTTTTCCCGGACTTTATTCCTCTTAAATCATTTTGTGCCTTGAAGGCACAAGCTTCCTGGAATATTTCATTAAGAATTCTGCATTGGGCCGGCTCGATAGCCCAGTGGATAGGGCGCCGGCATACCACATGGGAGGCCCTGGGTTCGATTCCCGGGGACCTCTCCTAGCGGGCAGACCGCCTTGAGAATGGCAAGCCGCCATGGGTGGGCCGGAGCCGCCGTGGGCAGGGCAAGAAGCTGCCACGGACAGGGCAAGAGCCACCACGGGCAGGGCAGGTCGCCTGCGGATGGAGCGCAGCCAGCCACTCACGAACTGAAAGCCGGCTGTGATCGGACGCAGAGACCGCCCACAAGCGGGGAAAGCCGCGCCTGCGCAGTGTCCACTCTCGGTGCGTCGCCGCAGCGGGGGGAAGGAGAGATTTGTAATAAAATAAATAAATCTTAAAAAAAAAAAAAAGAATTCCGCATTGATTTTGAGATAACCTAGACCCATATCTTAAAATGGTAGAAATAGAAATCATTTATCCCAGGAGTTGTTGATACTTTTATTACCATTCAGTCATCCATGAAAATAATCTCCAACCCAATTGCCCCAAAGCACAAGAAACAAGCTTAGATCTAAAGAGAACTAGACCTTATGCTGACAACTTTTAAACCAGCCCATCAGCTTATTTTTAATGGGAATCTATCACAGAGTCAACAGTGTATGTCATTCTTTTAGTTTGGCAATGGGAAAAAGCTATAAATAAAAAAAAACAAACCCATAGGCACATAGACTATAAAGTTTGAAGGAATATTAGAAATTTTAGAAATTGCCTAGGCTTACCCATGAGTAAATGAGACAGAAATAAGTAAAGTCAAGCAACTTTTCTCTAGTTCACACAACAAATCAATGTTAGAATGAGAACTGTTCTAGGACTGTTTTTTTTAAATCACTTCATGAAATCTAATCATGGAAAGTAAGAGTAAATGATTAGAGCTATAAACAAAATTTTCCCACTGAAGCCTGCAAAAAATGATAGAATTCCTTTGACACCAATATTCCACTAAATTAAATATTTTCCAAACTCATGAGTGGGTTAGTACTTAAGTCTGCTTTTCTACTATTGCAAAATAACTTCAAATTTTAAGCCCTTACTTTGTGTTAGGTATACTGTGTACCTAACCTCATTTAAACCTTACAACTACCCTAATAAGGAGGTTTTATTATCCCCATTTCACAGTTGAGAAGAATGAGGGACAGAGAGCTTAGGAATCTTGCACAACACAGATTTAGCTATCAAACCAGTTTTCCCATAGCCAACATTGTAGCCTCTGACCATTGTTTACTCCACTCTTCATGAATTTCATTTGATACTGTGTTTTTCCCTTGGCCTCCCTTAAAACTGTATTCAATTTTAGGTGTGGGATTCTTGTTTCCTCTGTAACTCACTCCAGGACTAAAGTTACAACCTTGCAGTAAGACTCCCTACCTTTGCTGCCAACATTTGAGACTTTAGGGGCCAGTCCTGTGGTTTTAGGAATAGATCATCCAGTTTCTCTCCAAATAAATCTCCATAATTAGAGCAGCCCCAAAAGCCTTGTTGAAAGAAAAATCTATTTACTGCAGGTAATGATGACATATGAGAATACACAATGCATATAACTGGTAGGTACATGTACATAGATTATATAGTGATTTGAGATTTACCCATGTCAGAACAGTTTTATTTGGGTCTCATCATCTATGGTGCTTCTGTCCAGTTAAGTGATATCACTCCATTCCTAGCTCAGGCTTCTTTAACCTGTCCCCCTCAAAAGTCTGCATTATTTTCCCGTTACTGGTCGCCTGCTCTTGCTGGGCCAGGTAAATCTCCACTTCTCTTACCATCTGATTGTTTGTGCTTTCTGAGCTGCCACTTCAAAACATTTTTCTAACTCTTTCTCTTTCTGCTTTTCTTAGTTTTTCACTGCCAAAACTTCATGTGCTTTCCCCACCCCCAGACCATCCAAAATACTTACTGTTGTCTTCCTTCTGGGTGCTGCACAGCCCTTTATCTCTTCTGGAATTACCCAAGAGCTATTTTTGTAATTCCATAATAAAGGGCACTTTTATTGTTAGGTAACATACATGATGAAGTTATTACTATTTTTCTGAAAGTGCTACTTTTATAGAACAATTTTAGCACAATTGAGTGAAATGTATATAGTTAAGTATGTATTTTAACTGGCTGCCAACACTTGTTCATGAATGCTTGCTTAGCTTCTACTCAATTTCTTTTTATAATCTACAATTCACACAAGAAGAAATAGATAATCTAAATAGTCATACACCTATTAATATCAAAACAATAATTAATAACCTTCCAAAAAAGAAAACTCCAGACCAAAAGATTTACTGGTAAATGTTCTAACAAAACATTTAAGGAAGAAATGAGACCGATTCTCTATAATTTCTTCAGAGGGAACACTTCCTAACTAATTCTATGAGCCCGACATTACTCTAATATCAAAAAAAAAAAAAAAAACCACAAAGATATTACAAGAAAGGAAAGCTACCGCCCAATATCCCTCATGAACATTACGGTGGTCTGAAGCTGGATGTAGCCCAGAAAAAACATGTTCTTAAATTTAATCCATTCCTCTGGGTGTGAACTCATTGTAAGTAGGACCTTTTAATGCGTTTACTTCAGGATGGATCTTAATCTTCTTACTGGAGCCCTTTATAAGCAGAATGAATTCAGACATGAGAGAAAGAAAACCACAGGAAGCAAGAAACTGAAACCAAAACTGGAAGAGAAGGACGAGACCAGGTGCCTTGCCATGTGACAGAGGAACAAAGAACACCAGCAACTAACCCCAGAATGCCACAGTCTTTGGGGAGAAAACATTACCTTGATGACACCTTGATTTGGACATCTTTCCAGCCTCAAAATTGTGAGCAAATAAATTCCCATTGTTTAACCCAATCCATTTCATGGTATTTGCTTCAGCAGCTCAGGAAAACAAAATGAACATAAATGCAAAAACCTGCAACAAAACATTAACAAATCAAATCCAACAACGTTTAAAATAATGAAAAGACAAGACACAGACTGGGAGAAAATATTTTCAAAACACATATCTGATAAAGGACTTGTATCCAAGATCTACAAAGAACTCTTAAAACTCAACAATTAGAGGGGGCCAGCTGTAGCCCAGTGGATAGGGCGCTGGTACACCACATGGGAGGCCCCGGGTTCGGTTCCCGGGGACCTCTCCAAGTGGGCAGACAGCCTGAGAAGACAGAGCTACCGTGGGCGGGGCAGAGCCGCTGTGGGCAGGGCAAAAAGCCGCCATGGGCAGGGCGAGCTGCCTGTGAATGGAGCAAAGCCACCTGCGAACAGAAGCAGAGCTGCCCACAAGTGGGGCAAGCCGCCTGTGCAGTGAGCTGACTCGGTGCGTCACTGCAGCGGAGGGAGACAAACCAGACATAGAAGAACACAAAAAATGAACACACAGCAAGAGCAAGCAGAAAGGGGAGGGATATGTAACAAAAAAAAAAACTCAACAATTAGAAAACATACAACCCAAGTAATAAATGGGCAAACGATCTGAACACACACCCCACCTAAGAAGATATAGAAATGGTAAGCAAGCATATGAAAAGATGGTAAACATCAGACTCACTACAGAATTCCAAATTAAAACAGTAACGACATACCACTAAGTGCCTAATAGAATGGCTAAAATCCAAAAAGTAACACTACGAAGTGTCGTCACCTATGGGGAGCAACAGGAATGCTCTTTCATTGCTATTGGAAGTGCAAAATGCTGCAGTCTCTTTGGAAGACAATTTGGTACTTTCTTCTAAGCTAAATATAGTCTTACCACAGCAGTTGCAGTCCTAGATAATCTGTAGAAATGAGTTTAAAACTTAGGTCCGCATAAAACCTGTACTGAATGTTTATAGCAATGTTATTCATAATTGTCGAAACTTGAAAGCAACTAAGATGTCACTCAATATAAAAATGGATTAACAAACTGTGCCACACCCATAAAATAGAATGTTATTCAGTGATAGAAATGAGCAATCAGAACAAAAAAAATTGGTGAAACCTTAAATGCTTATTGGTAAGTGAAAGAAGCCAGTATGATGTCTCAACTGCGTGATTACAACATGACGTTCTTGAGAAGGCAAAACTACAGAGATGGATAAAAGGTTGAAGGTTTTCAGGGGTTCTGTGGGAGGGAGGAAAGGATGAATAGGTGGAGCAAGGGCATTTTTAGGGCAGTGAAACTATTCTGTAAGATACGCTCATGGTGGATACATGATAATATGCCTTTGTCCAAATTCATAGAAATGCACAAGTGAAATGGACTTTAATTAATAATAATGTATCAATATTGCTTCATCAATTGTAACAATAATACCACAATAATGCAAGATGTAGATAATAGGGGAAATTGTGTGCTGGGGGGAGGTGGTTTATGAGAACTCTCTGTATTATCTGATCAATAAAATCCTTAAAAATAAATTAAACAAAGATGTATACATATTTTAATTCAAATTGAAAATCACCAATGAAGAAATTACTATGGTGGCCAAATCATAATTGCTTTGTAAGTTTTCACTTATTGGAACAGATTGTGTTTATTCTCAGATTTTTAAAAAAAGTGTCTGGATTTAAATTTATAGGAAACACATATTTTATATAATATGTATGTAGTGAGTAGCAGTTTCAGATATTTTATGCACCTCATACTAGATCTTATGTTAATATCAATCTTTGCTTTTCTTATGTATTCAGTTTACTTTGATTAGAAATTAGTTAAATGAACCATAAGAATATTGCTTTTTAAATGTCATCCCTTAGTAAAAGCACTGGCTCAACATGTCATCCTGTAAACACTTCTGTTGAAAACATTACAAAGAATACCCTGTTGTCCTAAAACCTTTGTCTGGAAATGAATGAAAAAGAACAAAGGATGAAAGCGAAAACAAATTTCATGTCCTCTACTTGTTAAGTAAAGGTTAATGACTTTTTAAAAATGTTTCTTCATGAAAAGGACACATTTTTCAATAAACAACATGAGTATCTTTCAAGAATCTACTTATTAAGAAGTTTCGTGAATATAGTTAAGAAAATAAAGTTCAAATAACTAAAACTCAAACATCTAAGTAAAACTAAATGTTTCTTACTAAAGTTATATCCAAAGCTTTTCATTAAATTCCATCTCCTTTGTTCTTTGCTATAAGCCCTGGAACAGTGCTTGGTGCCTAGGAGGCACTCAATCAATATTTATTGAGTAAAGCTAAACCTTAAATTGGAATCTTTTCCAGCATCTCTCATATCTAGCATGTCTGAAAAATATTGGCATTTGAGGAAATAATCCTTATCATTTTGCAGTCCTCTTCTTCCTCTCTATCTTAAATTTTTCTTCAATTTTGGACCTGTGGGACGAGAAATGATACACTTGAAATCCATCAGTCTTCAAAGTACAGGTTTCCAAAGAAAACAAAACAAAACTACCTTCGTTTTGCACTCATGCAGAGATACAGCAGCAGATCCAGATTTACTGAAGAGGAAAATTGCTGTTCAAATGATTACATGTCCATTATATGAGCCAAATGTATTATGGGGATTCTAAATCTTGCTGGCTTTCAATCCCTACTTCTTTATGGTTTCGTGTTCCATTTTGTTTTGTTTTCTTAAGCATTCTAATTGCTATATTGGTGACAAAGTGTTTTATTATTATTATAATTGTTATTACATTGCACAATTATTAAATAATCAAATTTGGTTGCTTTTATATGCTCAATTGATATGTATTTATGCCATCTATTGAGAAAAGATCAAAAGTAAATAAGTAAACAAATAATACTTTAAAATCTCATTTTTATAATATTTGTATTCATATGAGCAGGTGTGACAGTTTGAAGTTCTGTGAATGCCGGAAAAGATCATGTTCTTTGAACTGATCCATTCATGTGGGTGTGGGAAACTTTGATTGCATTAGTTAAAGGAACTTTTGATTAGATCACTTTTGATTAGACTGCTTTAGGGCCTTTGATTGGACTATGTCAGTGGGGCTTGACCCAGGGTGGGTCCCTGCCCTCTTGCTGGAGTCTTATGTACACTTAGAACTGAAAGCAGAAAAACAGAAAAAAAGACAGCTACCATTTTACACTGGACTCCGGGTTCACCTACAGCTGCAGAAAGACAGGCTGAGAGAGAAGCTGGAGGCTGGCATCAGGGAAGCAGCTGAAACTGAAGAGAGAAGGCCCAGGAAAAGACCAGCCATATGCCTGATCACCCACAGCTAAGCCTGGGGAGAAAGTGAGATTGGAGGAGAAACAAAGAGATGGGCTGTCGTTTTGCTTTGCCATGTGGCAGGAGCCCAGGAGCTGCCAGCAGCCAACCATTGATGAAAAAGCATCTCTGATGGTGCCTTGATTTGGACATTTCACAGCCTCAGAACTCTAAGATTTTACCCTCATAAATTCCTACTACAAAAGCCAGCCCATTTCTGGAATTTTGCTCCCAGCAGCTTTAGCAAACTAAAACACCACATGACATACCTGTGGGTATAAAAGAAGTCTTAGAATATTTTCATAAAGGACAAAAGTCAGTTCCCTATGCAATTTTAAAAAAATCTTCACCAGAACCTCCTGGATTAGGCCTCACTCCTGGTTTCACTTGGTTTATTTATTGCACTTAAAACTGGGATCCCCTTTTCACACTCTGAGTACATATTTGTTCATGGAAATAAATATTTCAAATCCTCTCAGAGACAGACTTTCTCTCCTGGGGGTAGAGTTAGTGACCAAGTTCTGCAGGGCAGTTGGTCTGGATACCAGGAGCCAAAAACAGTATGCAGATGGGGTGAGATACGGGACAGTTCTCAAAATACCCCAGGACAGTTTGGCTCTACTGGGGGAGGGGGCAATGAGTCAGTGACCCAAATAACTAGCAATGTAATTAGTAATTAGTAATGGTGGCAACCGCTGTGAATAATAAGAAGCATTTATAGTTTATTTTATTTTATTTATCTATTATTTTTGTAGGGGTGTCAGTTAAAACAACAGAAAAGAACGGTCTCACGGTTCTGGAGTCAACAGAGCCATGGTCATTCTGAAGTCTGCGGGGGGACAGTCCGTCCTTGCCTCTTCCAGCTGCCAGTGTTAGGTGACAACCCTGGCATTCCTTGGCTTGCAGATGCCCCACTCCAGTATCTGCCTCCTCCTTCTTTACCTGGCCTTCTCCCCTATCTATCTATGTTCTTCTCTTCCCTTCTTATAAGAGCAACAGTCAAAACAGATTAGGAGCCCACCCTACTCCAGTCTGCGGTCACTTTAATTTAACTAATGCCATTTGCAAAGACCCTATTTCCAAATAAGCTCACATTCTATAGGACTTCAACATATCTTTTTGGGGAAATACAATTCAACCTATGGGGGGGGGCGGTATACTTAGAAGATAACATGGAAAGTCGAATTGGGAAAGTCATAGGAGTGGCTGGATAAAAGACAAGCAGATTTTGACACCATTGCTACTTACCTAAACCCTGAGATGAAAATACTTTAGCTAACCTAATTTTTTTTGTGAAGACTTGATCAAACAAATCTTTAATAATTCCTAGAGTTACTCGGAGAAAGCAGACCTTCCATAACCTGGCCCTCCGCAAATCATGCACACTCAGTCATTCCTGGAAGCAGTACCTGGTCTTCTCACTTTGCTCCAGGTATGCCTCACTTGCTAACATCCTGTCTTTGTTTAAGCTGGGCCTGGATGATCCTTTCATGCCATTGTTTGAAGACTCAGCACAGGTGAACCTTGTCTGGAAAGCTCACTGTCACTGCCACTGCCACTGCCACCATCACATGGCAGTGTGATGGCCTTAAAAAATTCCAGGACAGGGGCTGGCAGTATAGCCCAGTGGATAGGGCACCGGTATGCCACATGGGAGGCCCCGGGTTCGGTTCCCAGGGACCTCTCCTAGCAGGCAGACCGCCTTGAGAAGGGCAAGCCGCCATGGGCGAGCAGAGCAGCCGTGGGCAGGGCAAAAAGCTGCCACGGACAGGGCAAAGCAGCCACGGGCAGGGCAGTTCACCCGCGAATGGAGCGCAGCCAGCCACCTGTGAACTGAAGCAGAGCCGGCTGTGAATGGAAGCAGAAGCCGCCCACAAGTGGGGCAAAGCCGCCTGTGCGGTGACCGGTCTCGGCGCGTTACCGCAACGGGGGAAGACAAAGCGGACAGAGAGGAACACAGGAATGGACACACAGCAGGAGCAAGCAGAAGGGGGGGGGAATGTAATAAATAAAAAATAAATCTTTAAAAAAAAATTCCAGGACAAAAATATTGCTCTCAAATTGCATTATTTTTCCTTACTTTCCAAGCATGTCTTGGCCACTAATGCAATAAAAATAAATAGTCCTTGAACACTGAGCATGGTGGTAAGATATGAAAATACAAAGAAAGCACATGCTCCATATAGATTTGAACTAACTCAAGGGTAGGGAATTATGGGAGAAGGAAGGGTAGAATGTTCTATTAGATATTAAGCAAAATCAAATTGAATTGAAGAAATAATTTTAAGAGAGTATTGCATAGTTTTTTGAAGTTTTTATAAACATTATTAGTGACGTGGGACTGCAGAACAGTCATGCATAAAATACAGGTCCACACCAATAAAAGCTGTTAATAATAGGATGGTGAATGGGAATCCCATATTGTACGGTATTTAAACATATTTTTAAGCACAACTTCTCCTGATACACGTGTAAATAACTATCAGGGTAAAGAGCAGAATCTGAGACTTCATGGAAAGTGAAAGAAAGCTTGATGTTAACTAACCCAGGAAAATAAGAATTTACCTTGGTTCCTTGTAGGTTGTTCTTCCCAATCATTTGGACTCAGAGGACCTTCTGATAATCTAATAAAAGCTAAAATCCCTGGTCATTGTAAAGCAGGCATACACATGTATCATTTCAGCCAATTCACCACCCTTAAATCTCTGCCAAAACAGTCTTAAGACAATGCCTCAGGCCTCAAGAGCCACAAGTCACTTAAATGAGGAAAAGACCACAGGGTCTAGCACTTATTTTCCCACTTGCCATTAGAAAATGACTTTGTGATAATAAGGTAGTGTTGTAGTTTGCTAGAAGCTGCCGGGAGCAATATACCAGAAATGGGTTGGCTTTTATAATGGGAATGTATTAGGTTAAAAGCTTGCAATTCTGAGACTGTGAAAGTGCCCAAATCAAGGCATCATCAGAGATGCTGTCTCACCAAAGGTCAGCTGCAGGCAATCCTGGACTCCTTCCAAGTGGCAAGGCTCACGGAGGCATCTGCTTCTCTTCCAGGTTTCATGGCTTCAGCTTCCAGCTGCTCTGTCTGTGGCTTCCCCTCTCCTGGGTTCCTTCTCTCTGTCTCTGTGGCTTTTTCTCTGTGTCTGCTTTCAGTCCTCTGTTTATAAAGGACTCCAGCAAGAGGTCCAAGACTCACCCTGGGTCACACCTCACTGAAGTAATCCCATCAAAGGCCTCCAACTGAGTCCAACCCAATCAAAGACCCCACTCCCATAGGAATATGTTAGCTCCAAGAACATGATCTTTTCTGGGATCCACAAGAAGATACAAACTGTCGCAGGTAGTAATATTAAAAAACAATTATAAGTGTGGGGGATTATGTATATTTAGAATATATTAAAATGGATGTTTTAATTGACAAACCAAGAAAGTAGACGTCATATTCCAAAGTGAGATTCAAACATTATGATAAATGGTCGGACATCTGGTTTTGAGACACTTAAACCCCTCACACTTCTTGAAGGTATAAAAGAACCAGGGATTGGAGATAAGAAGAGGGTTTTATGCAGATCATATTCTTTGAGAAAGCTGCAAGTGTGGGATGCTTCTTTTCTTAAATTAAGATAAGGGCTTCAATAGGACCATTTGAAGTCTGATCCCTTTGTAGTTTGGGGGCAACACAGGAAACTGTTTCTGATTATCTGGAAAATCGAAGAGTATGATTTAGTGTTTTAATATTAGTATAAATAATGGTTATTTCAATAGGTATTCTGCACTCCTAGAGATCTAATCATTACAATGAATAAATATTTCTTATGGAGCAAGTATAGACCATATACAAGAGAGGACCTGCCTTAAGTCTTACTCAGGGAAACCATCTGAAGGAATAAACAGTCTTCAGAGATGAGAACCTAGAGGTATCACTGGCCAGGAGCTGAGGAAGGAGTAAACGCTCAGTGGAAATGGAGATGCATTCAGCCTCGCCAAAGGAATTGCAGGGTGAGAGGTCCCCACTATTGGCGGGGACTCCAAAACATACTCCATGAGAGAAAGAGCCAGCTTTGAACATCTGCCAAGTGCCAATATTAGATCACTGGCATAGCATAAGTCAAGTTAGAATTCTTCACCCCCTCTGCCCCCTCATTCTCCACTTGCTACAACTCTGGAAGAGTCAGGAATCTCAATATCAAAATCTCACAAGTAAATGCCAAAAAATAAACCCATTTCAATTACAAAAATAGTTTCAAAAACCCTGACTATATCACAAAAGCAAAACATGATAATCAATTCCCATACATTCCAGAAATTCCGGAATAATTCAACATGAGAATATGATGATATTCCACAACAGTGTTCAAAAGGAGAAGCATTTAAATGGTCTTCTGTTAAGGGGTCAAAATACATTTGATAGAATACCTATCTATGAATTGAAGGACTTTGAAAACTAATAATTAAGGGAGTTTACTTAACTTGGAAAAAAATCTATCAAATCCCTACAGAAAACATTATACTTAATGTAAAAACTGTAGAAGGCTAGAAATAGAAAGGATCCTACCTTTTCAAGTCACCTTAAAGGGGGAAGTCTTGGCCAGTGCAATAATATGAGAGGGAAAAAGGCTATAATAAGGATGAGAGAAGGAAAGATCAAATTATATGCTGATTATGTGATTATTTATTCACAATTCCCAAAAGATCAAAAAAGATTAGATTCAGATTAGAATCATGATCAGAAGCTTGCTATATACATATATCAGCTTACAAAAACTAATGTTCATCTACATATTTCTATTAGTAAATGAAATAGAAAATGAGATACCTTTTATAATAACAAGAAAATCCGTATCCTATCTAGGAACTAACTTTGTAAAACTGATTCTAACCAATATGTGGGAAAACTTTAAACCCTGTTAAAAGACATAAAATAAGTGATAAATCATGTATATGGATGAGATTTCTTAATATTTTAAAGGTGATACTTTTCTCAAATTAATTTATAAATCAATGCAACTATAATTATAATCCCAGCTGGAGTTGTAGGGGAATGTGAAAAATTGGTTCTTAGATGAATGTGGAAGAATAAAGACCTATAAATAGCTAAGAAAATTTTGAAAGAAGGAATAACAAAAAAGAAAAACCCATCTTATTAGATATCAACACATATTATGAAGCCATTGTTACCAATTTAGCGTAGTTCTTGCACAGGAAATGACAAATAGATTTAATAGAATCAAGTAGGGAGTCCTTAATGAGTGACGTTTACATAATTAAATGGTTTTGGACATCACAAATGAGAGTAGAAAGTACAGATAATGCCTTAAATAATGTTGGGAAAACTGGCTCACAATATGAAATAAAGAAAGCATAGACTTCTTACTGCAAAATATGTACAAATATAAATATATCAGGCCCAAATGTAAAGAGAATGTCATAAACACTCATAGGGAGTTTTGAGAGACTTGCTTGTGAGATTGTTTTGGGAAAGAATTTCTTAAACAAGACCTAAATGCCAAATTAATAGCACTAACTTTAATTTATGAATAGCATAATTTGGTTGCACAGAATAAACCACAGAGTAGGCCAGTTTTCCATATGGCATTCCTAATAAAAATGAAAGGGGATAGATTCAAATATAATTCCTTTTTTAAAGTGTGTATTTTTAGGTACCAAGGCTGGAGATGAGTCCAGGACCTCAAAAATGGGAAGCCAGTGCTCAACCACTAAGCTACATCGGCTCCCCTGAGTTGTTTTGTTTTGGTTTGGTTTTTTTCATATGTTTTCTTGTTAATTTGTTTTTAGGAGGCACTGGGACCAAACCCAGGACCTCCCATGTGGGAAGCAGGTACTCAACCTCCTGAGCCAAGTCCCTCCCCATAATTCATTTTTAATAGCAGTCTAAAAATCCCATTTTTGAAGTATGAAAATCTGAATGTTCTCAAAACCCATCAGTGGCCGAGACTGATATTTGAGTCAATGTTGTGACACTGAAACCCCCTTCTAAATCTTACCAAGTCAATTAGGCGACTCCATCCAGCCTTGCTAAAAACTCACAAATAACATTCTAGGCATGCTGCTCGAAATCACGTATTTTGTCTTCGGTTCCTACCCTGCTTTCTACATCCTCCAGAGTCACTGGTTCCCTGGGGAAATGGTCGCAGGTGTATTCCCTGCAGAGCTGGCTGAGTACTAGCAGACACAGTATCAGGCAGGACCACGAGATCTACGTTCCAGGTATACCCCTCTCCCATACCAGCTCTGTGACCTTAGGAAAGTAGGTCGTCACTCTGCTGCCAAGTGTATTTGGGTAAAATCGGGGGGCGGGGGGTGATGAGTTTACAAGAAAACTCATGATTCCACCATTATCAGTGACTCCAATGCAAAAGTTATGAATCATGGTAGCCCTAAGTGGGAAGCTGGAGTCGATCACCTTCTCCTTCTATGACAACAGCTGAGCCTCTTCTTACTATGGTTTAAAAAAAAATGCATCTCTCAGGATATCTTGTTTGTAAAAAAAAAAAAAAAAGGGAAAGTCTGGATAAATTAAGGAAGAAAGTGAAAAGATATTTATTGGAAGTAAATAATACATAGTCATAGAATTGAAAAACTAGTTCTTAGCTAGCAATTCTGCCGTGATAAATACCACACAATGGGTTGGCTTTAAAAGCCAACATTATTGTCTCACAGTTTCAGGGGCCAAAAGTCCCAAACCAAGGTGTTGGCAAGACTATGCTTTCTCCCCAAAGACGAGCACTCAGTGCCAGCTCGCCACAGCCCGCGGGGCTCCTTGGCTGGCATCTCTGCCCCTTGTCACATGGTGACCTCTCTCCCTTGTGTCTGCTCTTCGGTTTCTGCTGACTTCTGGCTTCTGGTTTCTTCTTTTTATAAGGTCTTCATTGATATGCCCTAAAACCCACCGTGATTCAGCTGGGCCTCCCAGTAACTAAAAACTGCATCTTCAAAAGATCCTATTTACACTTGCGTTCTCACCCACAGGACTGCAGATTGAGTCAGAACGTGTCTTTTGAGGGGATACATAACTCGATTGACAATACTAGGCTTCTTAAATGACAGAAACGAGAGCATCTGTTGGGATGGAAAGAGCAGAGAGAAAGCTGAGAAGATAATTCAGCTCCAACTACTTCTTCGCCTTTGATTGGCCTCGCTGGGTCCATGCTTGCCACCTCTGGCCAGAGACAGTCTATTGTACCCTTACTGCTCACTACAGAAGAGGGCAGCCCTTGCCCCTCAGGGAACCAGGGCACTGCTCACAGGCAAAAGGGAATGCATTCTGGACAAGCAAAACAGCACATCTCAAAACGATCACTCTCAGATGTCTCCGAGATAGGG
>PVKH010000820.1:0-34074 GCA_004027955.1 Chaetophractus vellerosus | reverse complement strand
CGGGCCCTAATACAGACTTTTGACAGAAACTATTTACCTTTATTTTCTCTCAAAGAGACACTTGATGAGGTGAACTGCATGGTTTCATGACTTCTGTTACTATGACAAAAAAGACACTCAAACAAAAATGCCAAATCAAAAGGCTTTCACCAAGGAAAGGATACTTTGGAAAATGAAAGTCAGGCTGTGCCAGCTTTAAACCAAACCAAGAGGTAAACATGTCTTAAATGAACACAAACATACCTTATTTTTAAACAATGAAATAATTCACTGACATCTCAGAGTATTTTGCCAAAATTTCCCACATGGGGAACTGGAGCACAGGTTTTAGCATCAGCTGCACCTGATTTTGCGAATGCTATTGCTCCAATTGGCTACGTAAGGTTGCCTATGTATCCTGACACAAACCTCAGTTTTCCCTTCTGTAAAATGGGAATAATGATGGTACGTATGCCATTAGGTTGTTGTGGGGGTTAAATGAAATTATCCATGTATGATTCTTATCATAGTGGTATATAGTAAGCATTCAACACATACATATTATTTCATTAATATTTCTGTTGCCCCAGCATTCTACCCTTCACTCTTCTTTATGATATCCTCTCTTTCCCTCATTTTTCCAATTCATTTTCTTATTTTCCGTATTTCCTACCTTTTCTCTTTCCTCTATTTTTCCTTTTTTAAAACTCAAATCCCCAGAAAGGTTTACTCTTATTTGTTGGGAGGGAGATTCAATATTTTAGATAATAGAAATTCGTGCTATAGTTTTTCTAATTGGAGAGATGATCAGTCAGATTAAACATCTTAGTAATATAGTATTTGTAAATTTATTCAGTTTTCCATTGAATGTCTCCAGATATTTTCTGCTGACAGAACAGATTTTCATATTTTATACTTAGATAAGCATGCTCTACATTCATTCACCTAATTATTATGAACACATTCAATATTTGAGTGAGGATGTTGCCGCTAAAGTTATTTTTGAAGGTATAATTTATATACAGAAAAAAAACACCCTTTTAAGGCATACAGTTCTATGAATTTTGACAAACACAGTCATGTAACAACCAACGCAATCCAGATATAAACCATTTCCATCCTTGCCCCCCAGGCACATGGCAACCAGCAATTGTTTTCTGTCCCTTTAGTTTTGTCCTTTCTAGAATATCATATAAATGAACTCATACAGTATATAGACTTTTGAGTTGGATTCTTTCAGTTAGCATAAAGCATTTAAAATTCATCCAAGTTGTTGTATATACTAGCAGTTTGTTCTCTTCATTGAAGAATGGATGGATTGTAGGGATGTCCATTGATGGACATTTCAGTTGTTTCTAGATTTTAGTTATTAGGAATAAAACCACTATAACCTTTGGGTACAGGTTTATTTATTTATTTATTTTTGGTGGTGGAGGTATTTGTTTTCATTTATCTGCTAAATATCTAGGAATAAGATTGCTGAACAATATCTTTAACTTTATTAGAAACTGGCAAGTTCTTTTCTGAGGTTGCCTTATCCTTTCTCGATCCCACTAGCAATGCACGAGCATTTCAGGTGCTCCACATCCTCATCAATGCCTGATATTATCATTTTTTGTCTTTTAATATTAGTCATTCTGATAAAAGTATAGTGGCATCTCATTGTTATTTTAATTTACATTTTCCTAATGATTAATGATGCTACGCATCTTTTCATGTGCTAATTTTCCATCTGCATATCTTTCTAAAGGACTGCCTGCTCAAATATTTTGATGATATGTGTTCTCAGTTATTTTATTATTATTGAGTTGTAATGGACTTTCTACATTCAGGGTACAAATCCCTTATTAGATGTTTTTTCTTATTTTGTGAATTATTTTTTAACCATGTCATCTGAAGCCTATTTCTAATAATTTAATTTTTAGAAAAAGTAAAAAATGTTATTTAAATTATTATTTTGTAAAAATTTCCCCCACATAAATGTTAATGAAAGTTAATGACCATGTGGCTTACAAAATATTTAGCTCTTCTTCTGATCTAGCTTCAAAAAATATGCATAGTGAACAGTTCAAATACTCTTTTGAATTCTTAGCCACATACTATATTCTCTAGGGAAAAATACTTAATTGAATGTTGTTTGCTCTACAGAGCACAGAGAGGAGCCTGAGTGACTTAAGATTTTTTGGTTCTGTTATCAAGTAAGAAATATACTTCGACTTCTCTTATCTCTCCTTCTCAATTCTTAACACCTTTCCAGTTTGGATTTGGAGTTATATGAGTCCCTGGATTCTATTAAACAGGAATTTGATTTTGGCTCTCCCAACTCTGTAAGTCAACATTCTGCTAAATTTCTCTTTCTCCCACCAGTGCTTCCCCAGATCTACTGCTCATATGCTGGCCAAGGTTCCAAGAATCCCATAGAGAACAAGCTTGCCAGGATGCCACCTCAATATTTCTCAAATCCTTGACTTTTCCCTCTAGGATAAGTATAAATGGAGATAGCAGAGAATGTTATGCAGAAGATGCACTTTAGGGAATCTAAATAAAATTGGAACTGTGTTCTGGCTCTGTCACCATTAGTTTTGTTTATTCTTTCCCTCCCTCCCTCCCTCCCTTCCTCAAATTAAAAATTTGTTTGAGCATCAGCTGTATGCATCATGCTAGAAAGTGGAATACAGTAGTGAATAAAACAGATTTAGCTCTTCCCGGAAAAATAAATGGCAGTTTATTTGCTGTCCTGAGTAAGCTATTAAACTTTTCTGCTTCACTTCTCTACTCTGAAATAGACAAAGAAATCTTTATCTCACAAACATACTGAATGTGATAATTGAGACACACCCAGGATATCTATATTTTTAAACAAGGGGGTGCCACCCCACTGCACCCCCAATGTTCTGCAAATCTCCTAAATAGTTTATACCTAACGGGGAGAAGAGAGATCCCAATGCAAAATCACATTGAAGTGGATGCTTGTGAGGATAGCAAGCTGGTTATAAGAGGATCCCAGGCAAACAGCTTTCTGGTGTATGGCCTTGAGAATCTACTCAGTGCCAGCACAGTACTGGATAGCTACTGCATAACAGCAGAGCAAGTTACCTTTCATACTATCTTCCCTATTAACACTTTGCCTGTCCTTGGAGAACTGCTTCTCCTCTGCCCATATCTCTTCTTTCTAAGCAGACTTTGCACTTGCAATGAGGCCTTTGCACTTGAAGGAGAAAGGCTTGAACAACAGAAGCAGTAAACAGTTTAACATTAAGTATGCACTAAATTTTCATAAAATAGATTCCCTAATTTCTTGGGAATGCAATTCAAGGGGCACATTCCTCTGAGATTAAAAACAGATTATACAATACAAGCTATTAAAAGGCACCAATGCAATACAAGCTTTTTATTGTTCATTCCATTCTCATAACTTCAGTTTCAACAAAGGCTCCCATTAGAAATGCTTCCCCATGTGGTGCTTGTGCTGGCATTTCCACCATTATTTTCCAGTCATTTTATCTATTTTTATTTATATCATAAATGGCTAAAAATGGAAAGTCTAGATTAAGAGTGTGCATATCTGAACCTTTCAGTATAAAAACCTATAACTAAGTTCAGGAAAAGGGAGACTGAGACTTCAGAAGCCACCTGTTTTCTCTGCATCTTCGTGAGGATCAGTCCCCTAAATCAATCCGCTGAAAGAAAGAGCTGTTCTATTTCCATTCACAAAGATGTCCTCTGTCTCCGCAACAAGACAGCCAACTCAATCTGTATACTTACTATCATAAATTGCTGAACATCTGAATCCGATCTTTTAACCAAATAATGATCATTGCGCATCCACTGTAACAACTGGAGTCAGATACCCATCACATGATTGTTTGGTTTTACAAATACACACACACACACACACACAAATACTAGCTAGCATAGCTACTGCTTATTTTACTTTACATGTGGTCTCATTTATTCATCAAACCTAAGCAATGAAGTAGACAGGAGCACTGTATTTTATAAAAGAGATAAGGAGGCTTACAGAAGTTAAATAACCTTGTCCAAAGTCACACAGCAAGTAGTCATCTTAAATTCATGATTTCAACTCAGTATGCCCTCAAAGTCTTTCTTTAGCCATACATGATATGACTTTAAAAGACTGATTCATCACACAGCACACAGTAGTCAGATAATAGAAAACATCAACTGGCAAATCAGTGAATCTGAGGGTTCCAAGACACAACTAGTGCTTATAATAAGCACAGCTCATTGTAACCAGAATTTTACCTATTATGAAAATAATCTGTTGGCAGTACCTGAAAGAAATCAGGGAGAAGCCCAAGAAGATTAGGGAGAAGGTATAATGAAAATCAGGAAGCTGGTTTAATGAGAAAGAAATTCAATATACTTCTCCTCTCCTTCAATTCCATTTGTGTTTGCTGTACTCATCTAGGAACAGCGCAGTTTGTTTTCTTACGGCAGGATTTTTTCCATATAGCATAGAAATAACTTGTTTCTTTAGAAACATGGGGACCAGAATAGTTTATGTGGATGATGAGGCTATTAGTAAAGGCAGGTGAGTCAGTAGAACATACCACGTTAAATGCAACTATCTCTGGAAATTACTGTCAAACCTAAAGGAAGAGAGACCTCAAATAGAATTTACCAAGTGCATGATTTTATCGAATGATAAAAATTTCTTAAGATCAAAAGTCACATGAACCAAGCCTTCTCTAGTTATTTCTAAAATAACACATACAAGAGACTCAAATATACAGGATATATAAAGACCAGGATAAAAGAGACTTTGACTAAACAGGAAAAAATGTGAAATATATATATATATATATTAGGAATGAGTGCCTTTAAGTGAGGGAAAGGCAAATGATGGTTAAAAGAGAAAAAGATAGCAATTGTTGACAAGGGGAATTAATCACTGAATATTTAGATGGGAAGATTCCATAAACAAAACATAGCCCAAGTCCTTCATTTTACTGAATGGAAATGGAAGCCCAAATAATTTATGCCATTCACAATGACATGGGTAATACAGTGCTTTTTCCATTATCCCTTACTACCTCAAGACTTTTATGAATAACAAGGGATAGTGCTAACTTGCTTCTTTGTCTTCATACTGAGGTTCCCTTTGATCCATAGAGCTCTTTTTTTCTTTTATATTGTCATTAAGGCAATCCCTCAGACCTTCTTTTCATTAGTTAGTGACTGAATTTTTTCACTCCAACTTTATTCTATTAATAGTAAAGGCTTAATTCTCCAATTTGCCATGGTTCTTTCAAATTCTCAGATTATTATCCAAATTCGTTGTCATCCTCACTTTTAACATTGCCAGAACACCCATAGCTTATGCTAAAATATTCTCCATTCCTGATAAAATGCTATATAAGCGCAATGCTAGTACAATTATAGATTCCATATAGCAAAATTTGCCCCACAGACCATCTTATGGAACACCATAATCTCCTCAACACACTATTTATAAAGATTCTTCACAACCAAATTACAATATATGGAAAATCCTTTTTCTGCTCTGTATCCAAGCCATTCATATGCAAGAGGAAAGGTTTATGACTACGCTGAAAAGGTGAACCCCAAGCACTCTGCAAATCTTTGTTCTTTAAGTGGTATAAATCTTAACCTTCAATTCCTTGCTATTTTCCTACCCTCACTATTTTAACTAATCTCACAAGAACACCCACTTCAATTCCCAAAACACTCATGAACAAAAACGTTTAGGTTTTGTTTACCATGTTCTTTTTCCTGTGCTAGACATGGTTCTAAACATTTTATGTTTATTATTCACCACAGTCTTTTAAGGTAGAGCTTATCATTGTACAGTGAGACAATGTTGTGAGAACACTGAGACTTAGAAAAATTAAGTAACTAGTCACCTGTTAAAATATTAATAACTGGTTAAACCCAAGCAGTCTGTGTTCTTACTACTCTTAACATGTCAGAGCCTGTATTCTTAACTGCTAAATTACTAATAAATATACATACACACCCACACTAAATTTAATAAACTACACTAAGGCTAAATGTCAACTGTATTTCATTCATTATAAGAATGAATGTATTTCATTTCATTATAAGAAAAAATAGAGAGTTCAATTTGGAGGTCATCTACAACTATACTTGATCATCTAGTCCAAAGCATTCAGGTTTTCACATTATCAGAGTTTATCAAGATGTTACTGTCTATGGGAGAAGAATACAGCCAAAGAGACACAACAGAAAGTATAAGCCAGGGATCTAAACTTATATCCATTCTACAATAAGCCTCATCATGTTTAGAGATATCATTTTTAAACTGTATGTTACAAAAAGAGAATTTCTAACTTCCAGTCCACTGCTGGAGAATGCATTACCTCTGTGCCATGCATCCAGGAAATGCTCAATGAATATTAACAGATAATTGCCAAGGTGATAGATAATATAAATTACACCTATAGTACACACATCTGAGTTTTTAAAAAGCATAAATTCAAAACAGAGTTTTAAATTATTACAACAACAACTGCAAAATTAGCTTTATGAAAGCTACAGCAAGCACAAGATACAAAACAAGCTAAACCTTATTCGGTAATCAGATATGAACAGTGGCACAGTTAGACTGGCCCTTTTATTCTTTTCTTCAAAATTCATCCCCAATGTGATTTTCAGTTTTAAATATTAAAGTCATTCATGCTTGAAGAACAACAGTGTTTGTGCTCAGTTCAGGAGAAATGCAGGGTAATAATCTTGAATACAAAAGACCATTTTAAGAAAGAAATACATTGATGCGAACATTTATATTAACTCTGAAAGTATCAATCAATATGTCGCTTATTATTAATTTGGAGGAAAGCTGTATTGCTTTAAGGGCTGAAAAAAAGAGCCTAAACAGAAAAATAATGAACTGTCAAAGCTGAAAGGGATCTTACAGATCACCTAGTCCCACCTTCTCATTTTCTAGGTGGGGACAAAGACCCAGAAGGTAGTCGTGACTTCCCCAGGTCACACCACAAATGAGTGGCAGAGAAGAGATAAGAGCTCAGAGGGGCTTAGAGCTGAGAGCGCTGCATCTGCAGATGGGAGAATCTGAGAAGTTGTCAGTGGATTTTAAATAAATGCTGTATTCCATCTAGTAGTTTATCTTTCAGTCCAGAATAAATGCAGCTGCAGACAAGTCCTGGCCTTTTATGGAGCAGGCCAGCTCAGAGATTCACAGCAATAATTCTTGGGTGACTAGGCAAAGGCTTCAGCAGAAATGCCCCGAATGCTTTAATCTCCATGCCGTCATTCAGACCCACTCTCCCACGGTAGGAAGAGACCTTAAAAGTAATAATTTTTAGCTTTGTAAAAAACTCAGATGATTTTAGGAGATAAGTATTTAAATAAGTTATGATCTTTGAAGTCCAGACATTAGTGGATAGGGCTACTGTAGAGAGGGAGTGAGTGTGGGCTATGTGAAGTATATATGACTTTGATAATAAATAGTGTGCAGGTTCTTCAAGGAGATATGTTAGAAATATTGATCTCCCATGAATAAAATGAAGACAGAGGAAATCAATCAATCAATTTTCTGGGAAGACAATGAATGGGAGATTTGTGGGGAAGGGGAAAAAATTATTTCTTTGTAAATGTGTAATTTTATGACATAATGCTACAAATGGGTATGTACCCTGCTTAAAGAATATTCACTTAAAGGAAACTATCATCTGACATCTTCTTCCAGGAAAAGTCAAGATGGAAATTGGTGATCTGGGATTAGGTAAGGGAGGGTGAGCTTACTTTCCCTTTGCCAAACAAGCTGAATCATTTTGAGTATCCACAAGACAAGTTTTAAACTGACTTAAATTTTGTATATGTGCATTTATGTTTGAATGTTTATATATATTTACTCATCACATATTTAATTAATGTCAAAGGTGCCAATGATAATGGAAAAAGACCTTGGAATAAAAGCCAGAAAACTTGAGTTCACATCTCAGCGCTGCATTTACTTAGCTTCTGGACTCCTCTGCCAAGTCAAAAGAGCTTCAGAATTCTAGAGCTAGGGGGAAAAAAAAAACACTTAAAAACCAATCAGTGAGAATTCCTCATTTCATGGATTGAGAAACTGGAAATTGTGCTTAATATTAAAAAAAAAAAACAGATCCCTAGGAAACTCATTGAGCTAGGGCTCATTCAGCAACAACACTAACCTCTCTATATATTACTTTCCACTAGGATGAAGACTGGAAAGTTAAAAACCTTAATTCACATGTTACTTTGATATTAGGATTCTGCACATGACCCATGATTTACCAAGCAGACGATATCACCAGGATACTTGCAAGTGGAAAGTAAGCAAAATGAACAGGCAGCCTTGCCTGGGGACTTCAGCTCTGTGGGCTAACACAGTGGCAGAACTGCTCCGTCTCTGTTATAATTACTCCTCAGGATGCATTAAGGAGGAAAATGAGCACATGAGGACTTTTCCTTTCTTTTTATGACTCTTGGAATTTATAAGGTTGCAAGAAATCATTTTTTTTAGGATTTATTATTTATTTATTTATATATCCCCCCCCCTTGCTGCTTGTGCTTGCTGTGTTCATTTGCTTTACGTTTCTCTGTGTCTGCTTGTCTTCCCCCTCCTGCGTCAGCTCACCGTGCAGCGGCTTGCCTGCTCGCGGTGGCTTGCCTTCGCCAGGAGGCCCCAGGAACCAAACCCGGGGCCTCCCATGTGGTAAACCAGAGCCCAACCAATTGAGCCACAGCCGGTTCCCAAGAAAACATTTGAATTATATGATTACTTTGTACATTGCAAATAGAAAATCACCACAATTTCTTTGAGTGTGAAGTTTTTAAAAACTATCTTTATTAAATTTGGTAAGCAATTTCTTCCCAAGAAAATACCCGCAGATTTAAATATTTAATTTTAATTCAGATCACTTTAATTTAGAACAATTCGAAAAATATTTCTGAAAGTCAACATTTTAGAACATACTTTCTTAAATAAAGTGTGAATTATTTACGGGCTTATATGTATTTATATTTCAAAGAGTCATGAAGATTTCTGAATTTTTTGATGAAAAGAAATCAAAAGAGAGGACACGAGAAGAAATGTGTTTTTCAGAAATGCTACACTTCGTCTAGAAAATAGAAATACAGTCAACTTTAAAAATGGCCAGTGAAAGACAAACCAAAGGTTGTTTACACCAAGGAATCTTTCCAGTTTATGGGAATTACGCTTGGTACTTCATTCGTCCCTTCCTTAATCCTATCCATTAACTACAATGCTAACATTTCAAATCAGCTAGCTCAGTCCAGAACTCATTTAATGAGTTTATTAGGCAAAGACCATATTGATGTCTAATAAACTGTTACTCAACCAAAACACACACACACACAGAAAACAATAAAGTCATATATATTTCAGTTGGTTCTGAATACACTCGTTCCAAAATTAACTAGTTAATTAACCAGAATGACACTGCAAACAGGAAGTTGAGATAAAGGAGCTATTTCTTCTGCAGCATGCAAGAAAATTCTTTTACATTAATGGACATGCTAAAAGGATATGTATTCATTTATTCACAAATGATAATGTTTTAATAATTCAGAAATAATGGATCACTTTACACTCTTACCATGCTTGATTTTAACAGGTCTTCAAAAAAAGTTTCAGCTGGACTTAGCATGAAGAAATGCTATTAAGTATATGATTGCTTGAAGATATGTATGATAGAGTGCTTAGAATATGCCTGGCACATATTTAAATGCCCCATTAATAAACTACTAATGTTATGATCAAAAAATAAAACATTGAATAAATTGGTATTGATGATAGAAAGATAATTTACTATCCTGTAGGTAAATTAATGGTATTTCCAAGTATTTTACAAGTTTTTGCAGCAATTCATACACCTGCTACAATAACGCAAACATCTTCAAAACAGAGACCTTGTTTTGCACACACAGTGTCAATTCAATATTTATAACAGAAATGAACGAACGAAATGCATTTAGCCTAGTGTTAATTTAAGCACAGTTCTTAGAATGTAGAAAGTATTCAATAAGTAGATTTTTAAAAAATATGTTTGGACTAGAAATGGTTGTAAGGCATTCCTGAAAAATTAAAACTAAAAGTGACTAAGATTCCAGAATCTTATTGAAAAAGTAATCTGTAAAGAAGGCTTACAATGACACTGTATTCGTAGCAGAGTATTCTTCCAACTGCTTCAATGTGAAGAAGCTCCAATGTCCCTCCAGCAGCCTGGTACATTGTACAGATCCCCGTCACTCGTGATCCTCCTTTGTGTGATGTGCTAGCATGGCACTCAAGCAGCGTGGAAGGAAGGCACTACCTCAGCTCATTAATCCATGTCCTGCGTGGAAGCCCATGGCGAGGCATTCCTTCCCCAGACTTTCTCCTCTCAGGAAATGACCCCTCCAGTCATCCAGAAACTGGCGTCAAATGACTTACAGGAATACTTGACACGTCTTTCATTCTTATCCTACAGTAAAATCCATCAGTAAGTTTCTCAGCTCTGCCTTCAAAACATGTCCTAATATTCACCAGATCTGCTCACCTCCTGCACTACCACGCTAGTACAGCATCACCTGTGGCCAATATGATGATTCCTCTATTCCCTTTTCTTGTGCACCTACAGTCTATTCTCTATGCAGTGATTAAAACATAAATCATACATTCCCTTTTTCAAATGATTCAATGGTTTGCTATAGAATTTAGAATAAAATTTGAAGTTCTTATTGTGGTCTGTCAAGCTCTATGTAATCTGGTCCCCAGTTACAGGGCCAATACATCTACTTTCAAAAACACTTGGCTCTCTGTCTTCAACCACTCTGGCCTTCAGGCTCTTCTTTGAGCTTTCAAGCATGACTACCATCTTAGTTCTGTTGTATTTGCAGAGAGCGTTCTGCTCCAGAAAAATGCATGTTTCTTTCTGGGTTTGCTCAGATGTCACTTCAGAAGGCCCAATATGATCAGCCTACCTAAAAATTAACTGTCTTTATACATTCACTATGCCTTTATCCTGCTTTAAATATCTTCATAGCACTTGTCATATTATGACATCATATTTCATGATTTAAAAAACCCTACTGGCATATTTCTTTATCACCTGCCTTCCCAGCTGAACATGTCCATAAAGGCAGGGCTTTGTCTTTTCACGGCTCTCTCCCCAGCACCTATAATAATATTAAAGCCACAGCAAAAGCTAAGAAAACACTGTTGGAAAGAATGGATTATTTCATTTCATCCTAACATTCCTTAAGGTAGGTAATATTAAGCACTAGTTCAAAGACAAAAGCAGTAAGCTACTAAAAGATCATGCAGCTGGTTTTGGAAAGAGATAAAAGGATCCAGAAAACGGGATTCTATTGTTGAGGATTAAATACCTAGTATAGGATCCAAAAAATGAGGAAGTAAAAGTTAACAGAGAAAAGATATTTTCTTTTTTTTTTTCTATTTCCCAATTTCTTGAATTCCAATACTATATATATCATAGTATGGGTGAAATGTAGTGCCTTAATTCTGCAAACTTGATTTGCTTTGTTAACTTCTAATAAAAAATTAAACACTAAGAAATGGTCATTATTTACAAAAGATGAGAAATGATTTAAAAAAATAAGCATAGTAGCCACTACTTAGTAACTTCTCCATTTTTCTGCTTCCATATGAGAAGCAGGCCTAGCCTGAAACATATTAAGCCAGGCATAAATTATAATTTGAAAGTAGGGCATAGAGCACTAGAGTTGGAACTTACAAAGATGCAAGAGCTTACAGTCAAGGGAACAGTGGAAAGTATGATGAGGGCTATAGAGGATTATAATGTCTTCTCCTATTTGGGGGATGAATAGGCTTTGTGTTTTGTTTTAGCATATCTTCAGGGCTGAATGAATGCTTTGTATACTAAACAGAGTAAAGCTCAAATCAAGTTTATTGCCTCCATATGTTTCCAACACACATATGCACAATGGTAGACTCATAAAAAAAAAAGGATAAGTCGTTTTCCTAGAAAAGACAATTGTATTGCTAGAACTTTAATGAGAGAGTTCAAATCAAATGCAAGCCAGAGCAGAAAAATCAAACTTAAAACATCATTTTGTTGGTGCTTTTCCAAAACAGCAATTTGATAAAAGAGCATCTGCTATTCTTTTATCTGCAAATTTAATTTTATTGTTGCACTATACTGTACTTAAAATAAAAACAGATCCACACATTTATTAAAATTATAATGAATGAATCACTTAGGCTTTGATCTCCTACACCAGTTTTACTGAGTTCCCCTAAAGGGAAATCAATTAGGCATACTATTTTTTTTCTTTTTTAAAATAATACTTTCAGAGAGCATTTGTGTTTAATTTTATTAAATTTAGACACAGTAAAATTATAAAATATGAACTCTCCTCTATTCATGCTATTATTTAATATGGGCAACAGTCTTATTTCATTCTTGATATGAAAAAAATGAAGTTTTATATTTAATAACATATCCTAAGTGTTGACTGACACAATACATGCAAAAAACATTTTTTTTCAGAAGCACTGTTAAAATGTAGCGTTTCTAGGAAAGTACTCTTTTCATCAACTGCCATGCTTTCTTAGAAAATAGAATGATATTCCATATTATAGAGTTTTGATTTATTTGCTAAAGTACACCATTGCTTTTGTGTTCCAAAATACAAAGTAGAAGAATCATATAACGATGAATTTGTTAAAATTACTTTCCATGAGAAAAACACATTTATTTTCCAGTGCATACACAGACCTTGTTATGAGTCTGAAAGTATCTTCCACTTATCTATGAGGAAGTTACCCAATCAGATTAGATGGAGGAAAGAGTTCTTTGTAAATATAACCAAAATAGAAGAAAAGGATACACATCATTGAGACTATTCCATCATCATCATATATATATATGATGGAATATAATTTGTGAACTGCTATTTTCTTTGTCACCTGAAAATGCAATGATGGAAATTAGGTTGGGCCTGTGTTCTTGCTCTAGTTGTGAAACTAATTTTGTGACTTGGAGAATTCTCTGATTTCTCTCTACCTCAGTTTACTCATATTTCAAAAGAGCAACTGGACTGGATATCTTCATGTTCTTTTCATGTTTGCATCTAACACCAAAATTCTGTGGATTCTATAACTTGGACAGCTTTAAAGATATTTTCACTTCTCAAATTTCTGACATCCTCTATCTGAAGAAACCGGTACACTTAATGATCTAAAAACAGAACCAGCAGGCAGAGGAGAGGATTTACTTATTACCATCCAGGAGCATCCTACATTTCCACTCATTTGAGCATCTATTATATGCAGCCCTCATGAGGTAAAACAAACAAGTATGGAAGGTATTGAAGAAATGATGACTTCCCGAAAAATTGTAACTTACCTCAGCTGAATTACTGCCATCAGTTTAACGGGCCAGTTAGGATGCACGGCTCAAAGTGTTATGAGAGCTATGCTTAACTGAGCTACATTTATTATTTAACCTGTGGAGTTACTGAAGAACGTAGACCACCAGGGGCATTATTTCAGGTCATTTTTACATATGGTTCTAATTTCTAAATATTTCATAATCAGAAAATTATTAGAGATTAATTAAGGTAGCTATTACATTTTTTTCTTGAAACTTCCTTTCCAAAAATGAGTATCACATTGAGTCCTCAAAATATCTTATCTTAAAAATTGATTCGTTTAGTTGCAGTCTACCTCCACATAGGACACAGAAGTAATTCTAATTTTAAAAATGTAGAATATCTGTGTAAAAGGTAAGCAGATAAACACGATGCACTGTAATTAAGAATCTTATCTAACTCTGAGTTTCCCTGTACATGGGCAAAATGGGTCCACATGGATACACCACAGTATACATATATATCTCCTTCTATCAGAAGGAAGGAAGGGAAAAAATTTTAAAAGTTGAGTAATTTTTCTTCTTAGCTGTTATCAATCAGGAAGTGAGTTATGGAAATGAAACATCACTATGCAGGAGTTTCAGCTTGTGACTGAAGATGTGGTAGCTGTTACTCATTTTTCCCTGCTTCAACGTTTCAGCCATCATCATTGTAAAATCCAGAACTCTCTTTTCACAGACATGCTGCAAATCAACTTTAGTAATCCCTTTCCTTCTAGAATACCTTTGCCTTTCATCCTGGATGGACCCTCTGTTCTTGGTTTTTAAAGAAAACTTCATTTATCCAGTTTCCTGGAGTTGGAGCAAGGAAGCCTGGTTCTGGCCCTGTATAACATCAGACAAACTGTCTCCCACATCTGCCTTGAACAAAGCCTTAAGCAGGTGATAAAAGTGTAAATAAATAGATTCTGGATGAGAAAACAAAGGAGCTATGCAAAGCCTAAGTAAATGTTTACTTGAATATACTCAGTTTCTGTTTTTGGTTACTCCTCAGTCCCTTTTCTTTCCTTTCATGTTTGTTTAGACATGTCATCAATATATTTGTTATTGTATTACATAGCCAATATGAATATTTAAAACTTGTGAACATTTTAGAAAATGCAGTTTTATGAAAGTAACTTGAAAGAACATAGTTTTATAAATAAGTGTTTGTTAATAAGTGGCTTTGGGCTTAGCTGTTGTGGGTTATTTTCCCCCTTTACTATAAATTTGGGAGCTAATACATTATTTTACAATGGGAGGGAGGATATCAGTGGCTGGGAGACTCACTTCTCTACCCATCTAGTGATATACTTTTCTCTACCAAGATAACTGGAAGTTTGGATTAGAATGGGAAGTGCGTTGGGGAAGCATGGAAACAGATCAAAGGAAAGGGAGAACTCTTGAAAGAGATTAATTTTAGACTTTGGTGGAACTCAGACAAATCTTACCCCACAAGAGAGAACGCATTGTACAATCACTAGAATAGGCATGTCTGCCTAGATCTAGCTGTTTTTGCCAAAAATAACCACCATTTTTATTCTGGTATTTTCAATTCTGTCCCTCCTGGTTTCCTTTCATTTCTCTGTGAACTGGATCCCTGGCCTCCATCATCCTCTGAATTCCCCTCTATCGGTCTAGACTATCCTTATCCCATTTATTCAGTTCTGTACTATGCCTTCTCTCCAAAAATCTAATCTACACTCTTCATTGGGTTTCTAGCTATGGTGCAAGCTAACAATCTTCAAAACATGTATAAATCTATTACCGACCACAGACATTTCTTATAAGAATCTCTAGTTTTGTCTCAATTCAGTCTAGAGCTAAGTTATTTAAATATTTGGTGCCACCGTGTATATCCAATTTTGCTTGACATCCAAGACATATTACTCTCACCAGAGGAGTATTTCTAAACTTATCTTTTATTACTTCCTGTCCTTTTAACTCTACCATATTGTCAAAGATAATGTAGTTTACAAGACTTACAATGCTTAGTGTCCAGTGGTATTTTACCAGTCTTACCCTACGCCATTTTTCCTCTGTGCACCAGATAGTCTAAACCAGGGATTCTTAACAAGGGGTCTGTAAGCTTGAATTGAAATTCAAAAGAACATTATTCTTGTGGGGATGTGTCGGTGGAAGTGTGACATATTTATTAAATAATACACAGTATAGTGTGGACTTAGTAAGGGTTCCATGGTTTTCACCTGGCTGGCAAGGGGGTCTGTGGAACAAAAAAAGGTTAAGAACCTCTGGTAAACTCTTTTCAGTTCATCACAAAAAGCCTAGTCCCTTTAGTCTCTGTTAGCATGATCTTCCCTCTTCTCCCTCCTGTTCCCTTAACTAATTCCTATTCATATTCAAGTCTCACCTTATCTGTTTTATCCCCTGAGAAGACTTTCTACCCCTAAATCTGAGTTACATACCCCTACTATGTTCTCTCTTACGACCTACGTACCCCATCATTAGTGTTGCTCACTCTGTATTGTAGTTGACCTTCTAAATGTCTGTACTTACCTACGAATTACAAACTCCATGAGAGTAGTGCCCAGGCCCATGTAGCCCCAGTGTCTAGCCCAGTGCCTTTAAACAGTTCATAAATATGTAATAATTTTTCTCTGGTACATCAATTACTACCATAGATATTATAATTAGCTATAGCTATTGTTCCATTTTACTTGAGAATTCCAGTTTGTAAGATTATCTTTGTTTTGATATGCAATTGGACATATTCTATTCTAAGATTAATAAAAATATAATTTTCTTAAGTATTTCTGGAATGCATAGATGGTAATCAAAGAAAGAAATGATCACCTAAGGAAAAGTTGCTGCAATACTTATTTGGGGATTTTGAAATCTCAGGAGGGTTAAAAGTGTGCATACTATGTTATGATTTCTCAATTATTTAGAGAGGTTTTGGTGATGCAACAGGTAAAACAAATACACTTTATGAGTTATTTAGTAAATCACAATCAAATTAAGTTGATAAGTTTAGAAGTTTAGAAAAACTCCACAAGCTATGTACTTAACCACTATACACTTAAGAATGTACTTTTAGATATATACTTCTTATTTTATGCTTATTTTTCTCTGTTTCCAATGACAATCAGTAAATATCACTCTCTTCCCCTTCCTACCCATTACTACTAAGGGTATTATTAAAATATGTTACTAATACTATGTCTCATAAAATATAATTTTAATTATGTGGAGAAGATGCTCAATATCTAATAAAAGCCATCAAAATGGTGATAATTTCTCAACTTACAGTATTTTAGCTTTTTTAAATGGCCGTAACCACAAAAGAATTCGACAACTTTTTCATAAAACTTATACTGAGATACGTATATTCTTTAACATATTGCCTTTAACTTGGTAATAATATTAGGATTATTTACTGTGACAAATTACCTTGTCATTTTAATTTTAGGATTTTTTTTTCTAATTTTTTTAATGAAAAAATTCCGAGAGATAAAGTTAAGGAAACTAAAGCCCAATAAGACATGGCTAATTGATAGAAAAAAAATTAGAACACATCTATTAGTTGTTCTACTTAATATCTGTACTTTCCATATAAATCATGAATTGAGCAATGGCCTGGATAGTCTGAATCAATTCCTGTCACTTGACTGCAGTGTTGTCCTGTGTAATTCCAAGGAGCTGATCCATAAGAACAAGGTCTTGGTTAGGAATTATGGCAATGGCAACATTTAAGGCTTTCATCTCCATGCTATTAGCATTTCCTACAGGGATCCAGCTGTGCAAGCACCTAGATTTCACGTGTGATTGGCTCATACCATCTACATTTTTGAAGAAGAGGTAAAAGAGTAATTTTGGAACTTGATATGAAACATTTTATGCAACAAATGCATATTTGTTGGAAACTGCAAAATGAGTATGCTAATCAATTTGTACGCATGGGTGCATGAATTTAAATGAACTCTTTTCAAAGTATAGCCATCCTGGTGTAGCATAAGATATCTGTACAAAAGGAATGGGAAGGAGGTGAATTGCTCAGCTTAGCCATCCATTTGCAATTTTCAATGGAAAATTGTATTGTCAGTTTCCATTATGCCTGCACAAATTTAGATAAATTAAAGAGTCAACTAAGTAATTACTGATAACATACATGTGCATGAAGTAAAGCAGGAAAGCCTTGTCAGTCATTTGGAACTTTGCTCAGATGTTTCTAGGATTTCCATTAGGGAGAGAAGACATTACAAGAATGATAATATGCCTTACTATGAAACCAATTTGGAACACAGCTCTGGCCTATTCAGCCATCTCTCTGATTTGACTAGAGGTAGAAAGGAGAAGGAATGCTGCAAATGGAACATTAACAAAAATCACTCTGCTAAGGAGTAACAATACATGTTCCCAGGCCCTGCACTTACAACGATCCCTTTATTAATTATCAGGAAAACTAACATTCAGTCTGACGACTGCAACCAAGTTTAAAAAAAAAAACAATCCTTAGCATTATATGGGATTCATATTCTGTATTTCCCTCTTTTCTGATATTCTTTCAGAATTTTTCCTGCAAGGTCAATGTCATAATTTGTCCTGACAATATGAACGTTCTATTTTTATTTCTAGACAGAATGTTCAATCTAGGGTGATAATGACAAATCCTTGGAAAGTCATACAATGGACCTCATCTTTTGAAATGGACCATTGGTTTGACATTTAAGAAATTTCATAGAAAGTCCCTGGAAATGGAGAGGCACAAACTTCTTTTGTTACTCTGGTCTTGCACTTTAAGTACATTCATCTTGCAACAATTTGAATAGATTTTTTTTCATCCCTGCTACCTAAAACAACAAAACACCTGATGTTTACAAAATTCTGACTTTTTAAATAAAAATAAGTGTGTATGTGTAAAATCTTACTTTCTGAGTAGATACAGACAGACATATTTTCTTGCATTCATTTAGTATATTCTTAATATATTTCCGTGTCAATTTAGATAGGTATTCCTCATTCACGTTACGCTATGAGAAACTGTATATGGGTCTACCAGTTTACTTAACCAATAACATATTAATTAACATTGGGGTTTGTTCCATTTACTTTTTTTTTCCACTTAAGGGATTTTTTTTTCAATTTTTAATCATTTTTTTTTTACGTCTCCAGCCATACCACCCTGAATGCTCCCAATCTCGTCTGATCCATTTACTTTTTTTCACCATTACAGACAATATGAAATGAGTTTCACTGGATATATTTGTGAGAGTTTGTTCAAGTATATCCATAGAAAAAAATTCCTAGAAGTAGAATTGGTATTTTAAAGAATATATCCATTCACATTTTTATAGCAACTTGTTAAATTGACCCTAAAAAAGCTGTAGTAATTTACAGTCCAACCAATGATGTGCAACAGCGTAAGGGCTGCCTTTATTGATACATCTCTGCCAACACAGGGTATGGTGGCTGTCTTTAAGCTCTCAATCAGCTTGGCTTGAAATAATGCCTTATTTTCATTTATATGTCTTTACTTATTATTGAAATTAAGCTTCTTTTCACGTATTTCTTGCTTATTTGTAATTCTTCTTTTAAAGAATTGCTTATTTGCTTCCCTTGACCATCATCCTCAATATTCTTGGTGTAATATCTCACATTTCACTAAATTTACTAACATTTACTGAGGTCTTACTATGGGCCAGGATCTGAGCTTGTGTAACTGCTCCCCTGGCAACTTATAATGAAGTGAAGAAATAAGGCAGGATGATAACTACAATAGAATGTGTTGAGTACAATACTAACTGTGTGAACAAGAGTTGTCATAAAGCAGCACTGACTCTGTAGGAGAGCAAGAGGGGAGTATGGGAAGAGACTCAGGGAGGATTTCACAGAGGAGGCCTTTTAGACGGGTTTTGAATGATGGGTGGAATTTGACTCAGTAGAGATTGGACAAAAGGCATTTGTTCCAGAAAGAAGAGCCCTAGAAAAGTCCCCAAGACTTGTAAGTGCAGTGATTATTCATAATACAAATAATAATTGGTCTAGATCACAACATTTCTGACAGAGGAGAGAAGTAAGAAATGAACCTGGGAAGACAAAGAGGCCAGTTTACAAAAGTTCTCGCCTGTCCTTCTTACCAGTTTGGGCTTTATCCTCTAGCCAAAGGAGAACTATTATTTTTAGAGTATCACTCCAGAAGTAGAGAGGAATGGCTCTGGGTGGGGGGATGAGGGGCAGTGGCTAGGAGCAGGAAGCATGGTTAGAAGACTATAACATAACCCTGCTTGGCGAGTTTGAGAGCCTGACATAGCATAACGTCAATAAATCAACTGAATCTAGTCACTGAAAGCACATAATTAGTCCCTTCTTCAGGCTTCCAGTAGCACTAGAGACTCATCTCTATGACAGTATTTATTGCATTGTATTGAAATCAACTATGTATCCTCCAACCTTCTCCTCTAGGATGTGATTTCTTCCCCTTTTAATTCTTAGACCTGTAGTGGACCAAAAACGGTGTTTCACCGAAAAGTGAAATATCACGTTTCCTGGCTTCCCTTGAGTTCCGGACATTTGATTCCAAAACAAACTCAGTATGAGTTAATCCAGTGCTTTTTTTACCCGCCTCTATAACCCTCTTAGCTTACTACAAACTGTTTTCTTTTGATATGAAAGAATCCAGTGATTACAGTAATTTGAAAATGACAATTTAATTAAGAATGTAAATCAATACATTAACTTTAATTTTAAAAAAGATCCATATGTTTCTCACCCTTCAAAGTCATACCACCATACTTCTATTTTCAAAATTAAGGCTCTTATTTGCTGCTACTGAAAATATGCTGCTATAGCAATATCTGACAGATGTAACTGAATAAAAAATGTCAGAACATATATCATGTGTATCCTATTATACATATTCACATACTATTATTAATAGTGAGTTTTATTCATATTTTATTTCTATTTTATTCATATTTATGATGCCTGAATTTTTCATACTTGCATTTAGGTTTCAGCCTCTTCCTTTGTGCTACCAACTTTTTAGTCTCCAAGTATGCTGAGAATACAGAGATGGAGAGCCACTCACTGCCCAAGAGTTAACATCTCATCTCATATGTGACGGCAGGAATCATGAACAGATTCATGAATGAGAAAAAAATGGACGGGTCAAAAATAAAGCTAGATTTATGGTTTATGTGACCACATGGCTTGGAGACCATGAACCAGAGTACTCAGAAATAAGTGCTTTTAATTTTGTGGGTGTTTTTGTTGTCGCTTTTTTGTTTTCTTGTTTTGGTTTTCACCCAAAACTATTTTTCAGCCCTCTTAATCCTCCTCCAGGAAGAAATCACACCATCTCCAAAGCCCCTTTCTCTCTAAGCTTTATTTCCCAGAGGGACAGCAATGACGCAGAACCTAAAGGGATGGAGATCTTAGAGGCACCACCCGAATGCGCCACAGGTAGGCGGCAGGGCAGGAACACCTCGCCTGGCAGAGCTGGACTCATGACTGGGAGGCTACCCTGGAGATGGCAGAGTGGCCAGGAGGGCATGTGAACACAGGCAGCAGCTGTAACTCGAGCTCAACAACATTCAAGGAAAGATGAAGCTGGGGAGATCCACTGTGTGAAGAGGACAACAGGGCAGCTGGCTCCAGGCAAACATAAGCATCTGAGTGGAGAGGTGGCCCAGAGGGTATTCCAGGGACACCCATCGGCAGCCACAGCAAAGCAGGGCAAGGAACTGATGGGCCAAGTGCTCTGTAGCAGTTGGTGCCGTATTTTACTTAATCTCATCCGTGAATTCTAACTTCAGCCACTCATGAAACCGTTTTGCATTATTTGCAGGTGGGGATAGGTTTTGGAGGGAAGGGATGTTCATTTACTTGTTTTGGGCTATTTCCAACCCAGACATGGGAGAGCTACATGTTAATGGTTTAAAACAATGTACAATTATTTTCATAACTACAGAGCTGAAAATACTTTCTGGAGGTCATTTGGTCCAGGCCTCTGGGTAGAGAAAGGGAAATTGTAAGCAATTTAAGACCCGCAGTTGTCTATTAAGGTATGGTTAAGGATCTCAAGTGAAAGAAATTCATCCACCTCTTCAGCTGACCTGTTCTTGCTTTTATACTAGAATTACAAGCAAATTCTGTTTTCTCTTTGCTTAGGCCTAAACCAACACATTCTTTTTCAAATCCATTTCCATTGTTTAGTCCTTTGTGGACCAGATTACCACTGCCAGTTTTCTTTAGACAAAATTCCTTTTTCTGTTTGTCAACTCATGTTCCTCTGCCCTACTTTTCCTGATTACAAATTCAGTGCAATCAAGAGTTTTCCCTTTACACAATTCTGGACTCCCTGATCTACAGGCACTAGTGATAGACAATTTTTAAGCCACCAGGTAACAAGAACATGCTAAGACTTTTTGAAGGCCCTACCTACACAACTTCCAAGGTATAAGAGGAAATTAGCAAGTCAGTCAGAGGCAAGAGAAAAGGTTAGGGAGTCATGGAAAGTGTAAGACTGCTGCCACTGTGGTGAACAGAGCTGGTTGATGCTTACGTGTTTTGGAAACCTCTGGGAAGGCATTAGCTAGTGTGAGTTGAGAATGGGTAAAATAAGTGGGGCAGTCAGCTATTAGGGCAAGGAGGGTAAATGTCAGACCAGTTTCATAGAAAGGGGATCTGGAACATTTTTAGCTCAGTGAAGACAGCACTCTTTCTCTTAGGCAGACAAAGATAATGCAAGAGGATACTGACTACATGGATTTATTTCCAGTGAGGACCTAACAAGAAGAAATAAATGTATGTCAGAAGAGAAAGTGTTTTCATTAGATTTAAGGAAGAAATCCTGCCTAGGAAAAGTTATTAAACACCTAAATGAAATTCTGAGAGGAGGGGAAAAAATGGATTGCATTAACGTATACAGTCATCTTTTAAACAGAAGAGAGATTCTCATATGAAAGAATGTGTGTGATACATAGGCAGTCATTATTTTATTATTAAAAAGAGGCACTGCAGATGAAGGGCATAGCCTCTGGGGTCATGTGACCTTGGCTCAAGTGCCAGTTCTGCAAATTACTAGTTGTGTGAACTGAGGAAATCTTTAAGATCTCTCTGGACCTCGGTCTTCATGTCTGTAAAAGGGGTATAACAGTATCGGCCTCACAGAGTTGTGGGGAAGATCAAATGGCTTAATATGTGTAAAGAACTTAAAATAGTGCCTGATATATGGTCAGTGCTATGTAAGATTTTGCTATTATTACTGTTTTGGTGGAGGTGCTATCAGTCAGTGGAGGAAATTCCAATGACACACTAACAGAAATGGAGGGAGTGGTAAAGGGCCGTTCTATTTTATGTGGCTTAACTGGAAAAATAATATGTTTATCCAAGTCTTTTTCTTCCTCCCATTTTCCTTTTCAGCTCAAACCCAGCACTAGAAGGCAAGAAAGGCATGTTCTAGTTCCAGCTCCTCCACTAACCAGATGTGTGATTTTTGTCATTTTAAATCCCCAGTTCTCAATGTCCCAGTTGTTTTAAATTCTGTTAGCTCTTCTCTCTCTCTCTCCAACACTTTTTTTCCCACCCAGTCTTCTTCTTTCCTCCTATCTCCTGTTCCTCTCTCACAGTTTCCTTCTCTTTTTCTCAGTGATCACACACCCCAGTGCTTCCCTGCGGCCTTGTCACCATTCCATCCTCTACCCTTCACGGGTGGAAGATGCTCCACTACTGCGCACTTGGCCCCAACACAAATCTTTATTGCCTCTGTTTGGGCTAAAACACGATTTCTGTGCTAAACAAATAAGGCTTCTTGGGTCTGGGAGAGGGAGAGGTGTCCACTAGTGTTTATTTCCAACAACGTCTGGGAAAGGGCTCGGTTCTTAGCCAACAGTCACAGAGGAGCTCCACTCCCAGAGGGAAAATTACTCTAATTCCCATGGTTTGACCTAGGCCTTTACTTTGTGAAAGAAATCCATGGAGAGTGTAGTAGAACAAACGGAGGGAAGAACTTCAAGTGAAAAAAAGTTCTTTGAATGCATTCTGTAATCAAAAAAACGTAAATTATGGTAGAAGTAACAAAATAATATTACTTTAATAATGATTTCAACTGAAATGAAGATTGAAAGGCCAGAGGAAGAGAGAATCTAAGACTTATGTATCAAAAAAATTCCCAGACCATAAAAGAAACTACTAACCAGTGGAACATGTTCTAAAACATATACTTTACTCATGTAAATATTAAAAATAAAAAACTCTTATTAATTTTCCAACTGCACTAAAACTAAGCAACGTTTCTGGAATATTACTAAAATAAATTTGTTTCAAAATATTCCTGCAGTGGTCTTGGCTTATTTTGAACCCACTAATTGCTCAGTAAATAAGTTTCATTCACCAGTTTTCTTATGTATGCAAATTTTAAAGAAATAATAATCAACTATTAGTTTAAATTTTTCATTTATTTAAACACAAATGTGGCTCATGCCAATAAAAATAATAAAGCTCCATCAAAGTGAATAAATCTTAGTAATCGCCAGAGCAGTCTTAGAGGAGAATTTAATATAGTTTTTCACACAACCCCCAGCAGCAGCTGGGATGATGTCAATCAATAATATGAAAATGCCAACTTGCAGAAATTTCAAAATTTCTAATACCATCCCTGATCAGAAAAAAAGTGTTTTATCTGACTTTAAGGACAGAGTTTTTAGTTTTGTAAGGTCTTATGTTGAAAATATATATATTACAGCAGACTATTTTAAGTTTTAAAGATGTTTTATATATATATATATATATTTTTTTTTAAAGATTTATTTTTATTTATTTATATATCCCCTCTTGCTGCTTGTGCTCGCTGTGTTCATTTGCCTTGCGTTTCTCTGTGTCTTCTTGTCTCCCCCTGCCGGGTCATCCAGCAGCAGCTCGCCCTCACCAGGGGGCCCCGGGAAACAAACCCGGGGCCTCCCATGTGGTAAACCAGAGCCCAACCAACTGAGCCACAGCCGGTTCCCATAAAGATGTTATATCTTTAATGACATGTTTTTACATCTATAAATTTTTGAGGATTTTAATACAATTTCCAACATTATTAAAGTCTCTTTTTGCTTAAATGATATCATTTATATATCACATTTTTGCATTTATTTCTTTGTGAATATATATATATTTTTGTACACACATATGTATACACACAAATACCTTTATGTCTCAGAAGCAAATGTTTCATTATATAAAAATATCTCAGTACTTTATTGCACAGAAAATTGAACCAATTTGTTAAATAAAATTTCATTAATATACTCTATTATGCATTGATTTGTGCATTTGGATAGTGAAATGCAATATATCCCACCTATTTTTACAATGTTTTCAACTGGATACATTAAATATTTAGTATTTTAAGGATCAAATATAATCATTTTAAATAAATAATTATAATATTTGCAGAAAACTCCATTCTGCATTTAAGACATAGGGAGCTTAAGCTGTAAAGCGGTATCTCCTATATGGCAGCCATAGTTATACGCTGTCATGCTAGCTATTTCCCTAAGAAGAGTCCATCCATGCACGCTTAATTATAGAGCAATGTAATTACTCACAAGAAAAACATGAGTCTTTCATTTCCTTGCTTCTGCTGGACTGGGGCAGTTTATTTTGCTGAATCTAGCAATATCTGAGTAACACGTAAGCTCAGCTGGTTCCACACACAAGGCCAGGTATTGTTAGGTCACAAACAACAATAGCTCCTAAACTGTGATAACTGTTGTTTCCATTATGGATTAGCATCCACCTAGAATTCCTTATGTCTATAATTAAACATCATAACATTGTTGTTGGATGCTAGTGAAGCAACTGTTTTGTTTTTGGTTTTATTTATTTATTTATTTATTTTGGCAGCTCCTCTTCTAACTTTTGGACCACCAGGTCCCTCCTGGGACCCAACCTAAGAAAGTGCTAATTAAAGGAACACTTGTTCCTGTAATGTTATGTCATATTTCTAATTACAGTGCAGATAGTTTTGAGCACAAGTAACCAGACAAGAGTCCAGGTCAGCACTTTGGCTTGCCAGGTCAGATTTGTTTTCCTCCCACTTCTTTCCATATATAGTTTCCCATATATAAATAAAATAGCACAGAGAATACATATCTTTCTAACTCTAAGAACAGCTCAGCTTGAGCTGATTTTAGGCCAAGTGTTGGGAAGCCAAACTCACTCATCCAAAAATTATGTAATTTCAATTAACTACCCACGGAACCATCATCTGTATCTTCTGCAGAACCGCTTTCTAACTCAGCAACTCTCCCTAATTGTCTACTTGTGTGACTGCGCTAGGTCTTTACACTTGTCCTGAATCATTATGGACTATGAACATTTCAATAATTTTATCTCCCAAACTTTAATGGAAATTTTATGTTGCTTGTTTCATGAAAACCAAGTATTATTCAAAAGGACAAGAATTACGTGTTTAGATGCAAATTACTGGGGTTTACTTCTAGTGACATTAGAGTAGAATCGACCCAATAAGTATGATATGACTAGAAGGTCAACAATAAAAGCAAATAAGCAAGTGTATGGAAATAGTGTTATGTGATAACTTATAATAAGCTCTATCGTTTCTTTACTATCAGGACATCAGAAAGTGGCATTAAATTCAAGGGTCTGCCATAACCTTTATCAATTTAAATTAGCAACAAGTTGACAACTAGTGAACACATTCCTGGCATCCATTATCTATCTGATAAGTAATATACACTGGCTGTGTCAACTAATGGACCAAACTGCCTTCTGGGGCATTGCACACACCAGCTCAAATCACAGGTCTGCTATATAGTATCAGGAGGACTTTTGGCAATTTAACGTCTTTTAACCACAATCTTCTCATCTGTAAAATGGCGATTCTATAAAACCTATTAAGTAGAGCTAGTCTTAGTAATAAATACAGTAAGATTGGAAAAACACATTGTACAATGTCTTTCACTCAGTAAACACTAAAAAATAATTTTAACTACTACTGTGATTCTAAACAGTGATTTTAAATGGTGCTAGATCACTAATACTCAAAGCCAAGAGGTGCCATTTTTTAATGGCACCATTAAAGCATGGACACCAAATACACTTTTGGAAAGAATTTGGTGCTTAATATTTTTTGGTGAAAATCATACATATTTATCGATTTAGAAAGTATTTCAGGAGTTATGATTGGACTAGTAATGAATTTTCTAATATCCAATCACACATTAAAGCATTTATTAAGTTATTACAGCATACTCATCACTCAATTACTCACAATTTCTACAGTGGTGTAGTCATAATTGGAAAGCTTTATACTGCCTGAGTATGTTGATAAGATGTTTGCTCAATAGATGTAAATGCTAAATAAGAACCTACGTTTTATTTCCAAACATTAAAAAGGCACAAGAAATTGGCAATTGATTCAGTTAAAAGTTGTATCAGGTGTTTTAAACAGAGTACTCCCTCCCCTTATTCTATTTTTTTTTTTTTTAGGAGGTACCAGGGATTGAATCCAGGACGTCACACACGGGAAACAGGTGCTCAACCACTACACTATACCTGCTCCCTATCCCCTTGTTCTCTTGCCTGTTTATATATAAGTCCTCTTGCTCTCCAGAATGGTCTTTGGGTTTATATTACAAAATATTTAACTCCTTTTGTCTAAATTTTTTCAATATGGATTTCCATTAAGGATTCCTTTGCAAGGAAACTTTTATGTACATTCAGTGCATTTCTATTCTATGAATAGCATTCCTATTTTTTTTCTGAAGGGTTTTTAAAGGTATAGATCACATAGGGTAAAATACATAAATCTTTAGCTTTCATTCAGTCCATCTTTATAAAGATCTGTAGCCATGTGTGGTGGCTTGGAGTTAGGAGCCTCAGAGTGTGGTGGCTTGGAGTTAGGAGCCTCAGAGAAACAATATCTTAATCTTAATCCATCCTGTAAGTGTGGATCCATTGTAAATAGGTAAATAGCACCCTTTGAAGAGTGAAACTGAATTGATGAAGTCACCTGAATCAGGGTGGATCTTAATCCTATTATTGGAGGCCCTATAGAGAAGGCCACACAGGGAAAAACCATGGGGAACAGCCAGAAGCTGGAAATCATGGAACCCAGATGTAGCAGTTTGATCTTATTGATGAATTCCAAAAAGAAATACTGGATTATGTTTGTAAACTGGTCTTTTCCTCTGGGCATATTATAGTGTATTGGATTCAGAGGTTTTACTTTTACTTGATTAGATAATGATTAAGGCTCTGATTGGTCCATGTCAGTAAGACCTTGCATCCCCGCTCCCTTGGTGGGCAGGAACTCACGGAAAACCACACTGCAGAGAAGGGAGGTTGGGGTCTTGAGCTGGAGCCCTGGGAAGTAAGCATACAGAGGAGCTTGGTCGTGAGGAAAAAGAGAAGACACCAGGAAGAGAAACAAGCCATTTGCCTAATAGTCTACAGCTGGCCTTGTGGAGTGAGCAGAGCAGCCGAGCCCACAAAGAGGCAAGCCCCAGGAAGAGAGGAACCCAGGAAGCCTGCATCCTTACAGACGTTGGCAGCCATCTTGCTCCAACATGTGGCAATAAACTTTGGTGAGGGAGGTAACTTGTGCTTTATGGCCTGGTAACTGTAAGCTTCTACCCCAAATAAATATCCTTTATAAATACCAACCAATTTCTGGTATTTTGCATCAGCACCCCTTTGGCTGACTAATACCCTGGAAGAGAAAGAAGACACCGCCATGGGCATTGTCATGAGACAGTAAAGCCAAAGACCAAAGATCACCAGCAGACAGTCCCAGAATGCCATATTCTTCAGAGAGAAAGCAGTGCCCTGCTGACACCTCAATTTTGGACTTCTCCTACCTTCAAAACTTGAGCCAATAAATTTCATTGTTTAAGTAAACACATTATTTGATATTTGCGGTAGCAGCTGGGAAACTAAGACACCATTTAACCACCACCCTGATCATGCCCAAGGTTTCACTGTGTCCTCTCCTAGTCAATACCACTAAAAAGTAACCTCTTTTCTGACTTCTAGCACCATAAGTTAGTTGAACTTCATATAAATAAAATTATACATTACGCACTCATATGGTTGCTATCTTAAATCTTCTATTTCATTTGATTACATTTTAAGTAGGAGGAACAAGGAATCAAAGTCTTCTCTCCGTTTTTAATATACCACTGTATCAACGTGTAATAACAAAACTCTACCAAACCCTATGCGTACTAGTAGGCATAAATTGTAAAGGCATAAAATAAATCTATATTGACCCCACAGTAGATTTACAGAAGCCTGTTTGACATTTTCATTACTAACTTTCACAATATCTTAGCACCATCTACCCTTCCCCCATTAGACATTTCTTTCAAATTTTTAAGTATTTCTAAGAGTTTGCATGTATTATCTACTCACAAACACTCTGTGAGATAAGTTAACAGGAGTTCACAATTTATTAGTAGTCTAATTAGGTGGTTTTCCAATTTAGAATATTGAAAATTGAGACACAGAATGTTCATGGCCATACTCTACTTTTAACAGCTACTTAGAGGCAAAGCCACCCTTGGAATTTGGGTCTTCAGAGCCCACACCACATTCTATTTACACACATTAGGATGATAATAATATGGCAGGAAAGAACTCTAAGAAAGCATTGCACCAATTCCCATATTCAGGTAGAAATAAGCAGAATCTGTGCTCAAGAGAGAAAACCAAAGCCATACAATTCCTAAAATGCTCTTAAAAAAAAAAAACAACAAAAAAAAAACCCTAATTGCAACATTTTTAAGACGTCCCATTTCCAAAGACCATGAAAACTCACCTATTCCTGCACTTCTGAGTAAGAAAAGGCGAGTGGGCCATAAAGTTATAGATATGCCAGAAAAAAAATTAAAGGATTTTGCATAATAATATTTTTCTATATAATGAACTAAAAGCTTTTAATAATGTAAAAAAATCGATTTATTCTTCATTATCATCTATATATTTACGTCACTTTTTGAAAACAATTTGTAATAGCAACTTCTAATTCTAGTTTTATTTTCTCTACAATAAATACAAACTTGCATATCTATGACAAGGCATAATCCTAAATACACATTTACAGGAGTTGAGCCTGCAACCAGTGTGGCAATCAAATGCTCACTGAGAAAGTGGCTAATAACTGTTTTCAGGGTCCAGTGTGGCTCAGAGTCCTAATTTTCACAATACAGCCGAGAATAAGGAATAATATAGTACCAGTCCTTTCTGTAATCAATCAGGAGTGTAATTTTTAAAGAATTTAAATATCACAATTTTTAAATGATATCCAAAACTGGAACATGATTCCACTAATATGGTAAAAAGAATACAATCTGTATATGATAAAAATTAATATATAATGTCTGAGCTTTTAAAAGCTCAGATTAATTATCAAGCATGTCTGCAGCATACATGTAAATAGATTTACTTAAAGGAGAGCATCTAGGAGAAATTTCAACTTTGGATATATGTTTTCTTAAATTAAAACAATTAAAAAGTTCCTATTTGGGAGCAGATGTAGCTCAAGCATTTGAGGGCCTGCCTCCCACATGGGAGGTCCCGGGTTTAGTTCCAGGTGCCTCCTAAAGGAAAAAAAAAAAAACAGACAAGGAGCAAACAATGAGCAAAAAAGAATTCCTATTTAAGATAGATAACTTAGTGTAAACCTCCAAGAGTAAATCATATTTTTGATAAGTTATTAATGTAGTAAAAAAAAATCACTGTTTAGAGACAGGATTGGGATGGACTAAAGGTAATAGTTTATGTGAAGAATGAAAATCAGTTTTTAAAACTGCTTTCTGTTAAAGGATAAACATTAATTTAATAACCCTAAGGAAAATTATACAATATAAGGTGGCTTTTAAAAATATTTTGAAATACACCTAGAAATGGGTACCATTACAAAAAGTGTTGTGCAAAACAGAAACAGAGACTCACTGTCTATGTTGTGTGCTTTTATTTACAATTTGAAAGCTTTGGGCTAATCAAGGATCATTATTAGATTAGATTTCCTTTTAGGAAGGAGAGGAAAAGCTCCGTATTAGAATTTTGCTTTAGAGCACTCCTAAATAAGATGGTAGCAGTAGTAGTAGTAATTATAATATTATAATAACACTGAACACTTCCTGAAGGCTTACCACGTACCAGGCTCTGTTCCAAGAGCTTTACATGAAGTCACCTGCTTGATATTCTTAAGACACCTATGAAGTAAGCACTATTATTGCCCCAATTTCAAAGCTAACAAAACAGAGGCGTAGAAAGTTTGAGTGTGTCCACTTGAAACCAGGCAGTCTGGCTCCAGAGCCTGTAAAATTTCACCTCTATCTTACAACTGCATCTCAGAATTGGAAAAAAATAATCTCTCAAAATAATACATCCCACTTCATTTGTAGCATTCTAGAATGGTAGCACAATCTTGATTGTTATTGAATAGTCAAGGTAAGCTTTTGTAATAGACCAAGTAAATGTCTTTCATTGTCCTACTCTAAGAGCTGTCCAGAAAGTTTCAGCTAGATCCAAATCACTGCTAGGTTTCTCAGTCCCACTCAAAGGTTTTTCAGCACCAGTGATTCACTTTTCCTACAATGGTCGACTTTAAACCAAGTTGTGACAAAATCTCTCAATTGTTTTTATCCACTTTTAACACCTATACAGTAACTACTGAATTTTTAAAAAATCACCAGAGTTTAAGTCCCTACATAATGTTTTCATTCATTCTAGCAGGTGAAATATTGAAGGCCTAGAATCACTCAACCAATATGCATTGTCATTAGAAAGATACTTTGGGGGGAAGGGGGGAATATGGCATTGTCACTGGGCTCCAGAAGCCTCTAGATTGAGTGTATACCTGAGAGAAACCACATGACAATCCAAAGAAATGGTTCAGAAAGTTCTTTTTTACAGGTGGAATCAAAGTACTCCAAACTGTAAAAGGCCTTAGATTTCTATACCTAACCAGACTCAAGAAGAGTCTAACTTTCTCAGAGGAAGTCTGCTTTTCTCCACATCTCCAGCTCAGTCTACAGCCTTACTGTGGGTGCCTAACAACTGTTGTTGACTGACAAACAGAAAATAATGTTTTCTCTTTTCTCTGGCCCCCTTTCAATCTGTTCTCTACTTTGTAGCCAGAGTCATATTTTTGAAAAACAAAATTGATAATGCCACCTTCCTCCCCACTCTTAATGCTAAACACCTACTTTTGTTTTTCCATCACTTTTACTTTAAAGATTAAGAGCCTTGACATGGCATTTATGGCCCCGCATGATCTGACCCAATCCCTTCTCCAAAAGTTCCTTGCTCAAAGGCTTTTTCTAAGTTCCTTGAATACACCATGCCGTCTCCTGCCATGAAACTTCCACATCTAATTCTTCTCCTCTGCTTTTACCCAGTTAATTCCTTCTCATTTTTCAGATTTTATTTTAATCCTGCTCCTCAGGAGAACCTTTCCTGATTAAGTCAAACCACACTATTTCAAGTTCTCACAGTACCATGTATCTGTCCTCTAAAATACATGCCACCATTTTAATTTTCCTTTATTTATTTTATCAATTAATGTGCCTCCTAACTGCAATGTGAGGTTGATAAAGGTAGGAACTATACCTGAGTCTCCTCACCATTTTATTGTCCAAGTTTAGTATTCTGCTTGGCACTCACAAAACACTCAATTAATATTTACTGAATAAATGAATGAGTGAATATAGTTTTCTATCTGGTCACATTATAAAATCATAAAGGTCAAGGGCTTTATTGAATGGCATCTATCATACCACCATGTTCGGTAATACTGCACAGTCAGTCAACACAAGACATACATGCTAAAGAGTGAAAAAAGGTGGCACTCATTGTCTAGTATGAAATTTTAGTATAAGTGACACCAAAACGCATGAGTCTTGGATCTGGAAATCATAAGAAGTATAAATTAAATCAATTTGTCATTGAGCAGCCTTTAGTTTTTGTTTGTAAGCTGGGTAGCCATGGAAATCACTAATTCTTTCAAGTGGTTAGGAACTACTAGCATTCTTAAGTAGAAGCTTATTAAATGGTAATGGCACGGGGCACTTAGATGAGTACAATCCACTGAAAAAGTCATATATCCCCTAAGCATCTATCATTCAGGAAAGATGATATTCCTGGGATGTAGAGGTCTAATGCTGACTCCCAGGGTCACAGAACATAAAAGATGAATAAATCAGTTACGTTCCATCAGCCATTTTTTTCTCTTGACTAAAACCTGAACCTGAAAAACCTGAGCCTGAAAGAAATGGAAATCTTATTCAGTAGGTATAACACAGGGTTCTGGAATAAGTGTCTGTGCTCTTCCTGGGGCACTGCCACAAACCTGGACATGACAACATAACCTCTCTTGTCTTTCTCTCTCCATCAGTAAATAAAGAAATAAAACTTGCCAGACCTGAATAAACAGAGCATGGATGAAACTAAGTTCATTAAATAAAAATACTCTAGAAACTTACAGGTGCATAAGTTGTCTCAAGGCACTCAAGGCCAGGAAAAAAAGCAGCAAATACTCAGATTGTCCTTTTAGTAGTTAACATTGTATTTTAAATATGAAGGCAACTAAAAGAATCTCAGGTGACACTTTACTAAATTTTAAAAAGGAACTGTAGCTGGGAACAGAGATGATTTAAATTTGTGCTTAATGTTTGCCTGACTGTTGAGGTTTTTCCCCCCTAAATGTTCTCTAATGAATACAGATATATTTGTTTGTAAATTAGTCTTTAAAAAGAATGACAGCAATCAGTGTAAATACCATTGGAGGCAGAGCTTTGTTCGTACCTCATGTGACTAGAAATCATCTATCTCTAGCCATCAATTCATGATGGGTGATGGGAGAGGCATTCATTCTCAATTAATTATTCAATTGTCACTTGACACACACGTAACAGGAAAAATAAGGAAAATGAAGCCAATCCTGGAAAGACTGATTTTGTCTCTATCACACCATTCTTCATTTCTCTGATAATAAGGCAGCCAGCCTTTTGTTTTCCTTTCATGACTAGTGGTGAGCTCTGCACTCCGTTTTTAGCTCAAGTTTTCAAAATGAATCAATACTCCAGAACAATCCTGATGGATTTGCTTTTCTGGATGCATTATCCTGTGTCTTAGATACTATACTGTTCAATTATGCATCTTGGTAATTCTGACTTCTTCAACTTATAGAAAGAGCTATCTATTTGCCAAAATAAATTGTATTTCAGAGATATCTAAGTCTGCTTCTCTTTAACCTATTATTTTTTCCATGCTTTCCTTACTCAGAACTGTTCTTGATTATACATGATCCCTGGATCCTTACATCAAAAATGCACAGAAAATTTTTTTTAATTTATGTAAAACACTCTCCCACACAGTACAAGCTGTCATTGTACCATATTTGTTTCCCAGTTTAAGGATGGAAGATACATTTCATGCGTCCTCCATTAAAGTGACTTTGCTATCTTTTAAAGTAGCATTGACTTAGAGTATTTTTCCATAAAACAACGTTAATGTATTTTTTGTTTTATAAATCAGTGTAAAGGTATGCAACTACAAATTTTATAACAAGTCATCATACCTAGTTATCTTATTTATGATTTTCAATTAGGTTGGATTTGTTAGAGGGGAAAACATGTACTGTTTTGTTATTGTAAAACATACTATAAAGCCTGATCTTAAATCCATGGAAATTTACTGATAAAGCTGAAGTGCAATATAGGCTACAGGA